>JACDJE010000292.1:1222540-1352528 GCA_016647715.1 Pavo muticus
ATATTTTTTTTTTTTTACAACTTTTTTAAAGGTAGCTGACTACACAAAGAAAAGAAATCCAAATGAATACTCTCTCTTAGGGACAAGCATTAGCTTTCCTAAAATCTCTCATTAAAGGAAAGACAGTGAATGAAACACACCAAAAACAAGGATATATTAATAGACTTCTCTGAAGTGTAGCAAATACTGATTAGATAACACTTACAGAATAACAGTGAGAAACAGAATTGTGCTTAATAAGGCAAATAATACTTTGCATATTTAACAGATACTTTCCTCCCATTATCAGTACTTCAAAAACATTTTTCAGACTTCAACTTCTAAAATTTGTTATTACTGAGTGTGAGAGTCAGACAGACAGAGATAGAGAGGCTGCTCAAAGTTTCAGTAACTTTGGGGTCAGGTTTGTCATGGTTCATCTTGCACAATCATAGTATTTTACCAGTTGAGGAAACAAAACCTTGAAATTAAAATCTGTATACTTATCTTCTGCATTGCAGTGGAGTGCTTGGAGAGGTAAAAGGAAGAGGCAAGAGTTTATAAGAAGGCTGGCTCTTTAGTATTGGACTTTAAATAGGCAGAGTTCAAGTATGTTGGCTTGCATGTTCCTTAGCATCCCAGCACAGCAGCAGTTCTAGCTGCAGTTTCTTTACTTCCCTGAGCTGAACTGTTTATCAAATTTTATTTTGTAAGCATGAAACAACATGCTGAGAGTTTGTTGATACCTCCCTGCTGACCAAACAATTATCCATCATACTATCACAGAATCACAGGGGTTGGAAGGGACCTCCAGAGATCATCAAGTCCAACCCCACTGCAAAACAGGTCCCCTAAAGCAGGCTGCACAAGTAGACACCCAGATAGGTCTTGAATATCTCCACAGGAGAAGAATCCACAGCCTCCCTGGGCAGCCTGCTCCTGTGCTC
Organism: Pavo muticus; assembly: GCA_016647715.1. NCBI lineage: Eukaryota > Metazoa > Chordata > Aves > Galliformes > Phasianidae > Pavo > Pavo muticus. The sequence goes on from JACDJE010000292.1 coordinate 1,223,467, forward strand.
CATCATCCGTACTGTGAAGTTTCTTCGCATATTGGTGCGGAACTTCCTACGTTCCAGTTTATGTCAGTTTCCACTCGTCCTGTCCCCACAGATCACTGAAAAGATGTTAGCCCTGTCCCTTTGTCTCCCACACTTAGGATTATTAATAAACATTAATATGATCACCTCTGAGTCTTCTTTTCTCAAGGCTGAAAAGACCCAAGTCACCCAGCCTGTCCTCGTAGGGGAAATGCTCCAAGTCCTTTATCATCTCTGTGGCCCTCCGCTGAACTCTCTCTAGGAGATCCCTGTCTTTTTGTAGCAGGGAGCCCAGAACAGGGTACAGTACTCCAGGTGAGGCCTGACCAGGGCAGAGTAGAGGGGGACCTCCCTTGACCAGCTGGCCACTCTCCTTTTAATGCACCCCAGGATCCCATTGGACATCTTGGCCACCAGGGCACACTGCTGGCTGGCTCATAGCCAACCTGTCCACCAGGACACCCAGCTCCTTCTCCACAAAGCTCCTCTCCAGCAGGTCACTTGCTTTTGTTAAACCTCATCTAGTTTCTTACTGCCCAGCTCTCCAGCCTGTCCAGCTCTTACTGAATGGCAGCACAGCCTTCAGGTGTGTCAGCCACTCCTCCCAGTTTTGTATCATGGGCGAACTTGCTGAAGGTGGACAATGTCCCCTCATCAAGATCGTCAGTGAAGATACTGAACAAGACCAGACCCAGCAATGACTTCTGGGGAATACTGCTAGTCACAGGTCTCCAACTAGACACTGCACCACCAATCTCCACCCTCTGAGCTCAGCCAGTCAGCCAGTTCTCAACCCACCTCACTGTCTGCTCATTTATCACACGCCTTCTCAGCTTTGTTATCAGGATGTCATGGAAGACAGTATCAAAAGCCTTGCTGAAGTCAAGGTAGGCAACATCCACTGCTCTCCCCCTATCTACCCAGCTGGTGATGCCATCACTGAAGGCTACCAGGTTGGTCAAGGATAATTGCCCCTTGCTGAATCCATGCTGACTACTCCTGATGACCTTCTTCTCTTCCAAAAGCTTGCAGATGGCATCCAGAACAAGATGTTCCATTGCCTTTTGAGGGACAAAGGTGAGACTGACTGGCCTATACTGTCCCAGATCCTCCTCCTTGCCATTTTTGAAGACCAGAGTGACATTGGCTGTGCTCCAGTCTTCAGGCACCTCTCCTGTTCTCCAAGACCTCTCAAAGATGATAGAGAGCGGTTTGGCAATCACCTCTGCCAGCTTCTTCAGCAGACATGAATGTATCCTGTCCATGGATTTGTGTACACTCATCCCTCTCAGACACTCCTGGACCAGCCCCTCCTCAAGCAGAAGGAAGCTCTCCATTTCCTAGACTCTCTTTCTCTTCCCTCCAGGGTCCAGGAGTCCTGAGGGGGAGTCTTTAAAGCAAAGACTGAAGCAAAGAAGGCGTTCAGCATCTCTGCATTTTCAGCATTTCCCTGTTACCAGGACACCCCCCTCGTTCAGCAGAGGACCCACATTATCCCTAGTCTTCCTTTTGCTTTTAACATACTTAAAAAAGGAACAAACAACAAAAACTCTTATTATGCTGTATCTCCTTTGTCAGCTTCAACTCCAAGTGGGCTTTATCCTTCCCAGTCACATCCCTGTAGGCCCTGACAGCACTCCTATACTTCTCTCTAGAGATCAAGCCCTTTTTCCACATTTCATAGACCTTCTTATTCTTTTTGATCTTATCTATTGAGCTCCTTTCTCATCCAGGTAGGTCTCCTGCCTCCCTTCCTTATTTCCTACTCTTAGGGATGTACCGATCAGCTTGGAAGAAGTGTTGTTTAAATGTTGCTCAGCTCTCACAGGCCCCTTTACCTTCTAACACTCTAGCCCATGAGATACTTCCAAGTAGGCCCCAGAAAAGGTTGGAGTTGGCTCTCTGAAAGTCCAGGGTAGCAATCCTACTTCTTGCCTTACTTCTTCAACTCGCGTTCTTGAACTCCACTATCTCATGATCGTTGCATCCCAAGCTTCCCCTAACCTTCACATCCCTAACAAGCCCATACCTGTTGGATAGAACAAGGTCCAGAAGCACTCCCTGCCTCGTTGGCTCCTCTACCACCTGTGTCAGAAAATTATCTTCAGCATATTACAGGAACTGTCTGGATCACATGTGCCTGGCCGTGTTGCTTACCCAACAGATATCTGGATGATTCAAGTCCCCCATGAGAACCAGTGCATAGGATTGCGAGGTTACTTCCAGCTGCTTGTAGAAGACCTCATCAACTTCATCCTCCTGATCGGGTGACCTGTAGTACACCCCCACAATGATGTCATACCAGCCCACACCTTCATTCTGACCCTCATGCTCTCCCAACATTCTTCATCCTCTCCCTGGTAGAGCAAACTAAATGTGGCCTGTATGGGGCCACGTTTTTATGCCCAGTGGTAGTATTTGTTGTAATACTTTTTGGCCTGTTTTGAGAATTGATGGAATTAAAGCAAAGCATATATGCCATGTTTGATATCAGATCTGAAAAGCACAACTAAGCCCCAAACTACTTGCCTGATATCACACATCATCAGGGTGGGGAACAGAAGGCACACTTCCTGACCGGGAAACTAACATCTTAATTTTATGGACTGCAAGGTTAATAGGAATACAGATATTGTGAAGTATTATATGATCAATAAATATACAGAGAAGTTACGCTTAGTAAGATTATCACATTGGAAAAATAATCAGAGATAAATGAAAGTGCCCACCAGTGTTGTAGGCTCACAGGAAACTCCACAAAGAGCAATCTTCAGAGAAAGATCATTCCTCAGTGGCAGTCAGCCCTTAAATGGGGGTCTAGGAGAGGTGGAGCCAGGCTCCACCCCTTCCGGTCACACAGGTGAATTGCCTTCACCTGTGCTCCTGCAGCTGACTCAGTGCTTGCCTCAGGTGGTCAATCAGAGGTTCAGGCCATGATTCAACAGTTCCCATACAAGGACCATGTGATCCTTTTTGCCATCCTGGTTTATAGTCATAAACTCAAATGAAACTGTTAGGTACAACTGGCCGGAACTACTGTTAATTTAGTGCTCTCTAGTAGAGCAGCAGTTATATGCACTCTGCTGTGGTATCTGCAAACGTGTTTAACACTAGACTTCACTCTTTTGGTCTAGCCCATGTGGTCTGTTTACTTTCTCATACTGTGTTTATCACTGATTCTGTGCCTGAGACTCCTCCAGTGATGATGCAAGAAGTGTGGTCCACAACTTTCGCATATTTCACGTATTGGTTCTCTCATCCTCTCCTTGTGAGAAATAAAACAGCAGGGATTTAAATATGTATATATATGTGGATACACGTGTATTATCAATATAGGATTTCTAAGAAGGAACAACATAAAATACGTCTTGAAATTTGTTCCTTATCCTACAGTCTTCGGCTCAGTCCAGAAGGAAGTGTTATTTTCTGTTCCCTTGTAGTAGGAGGTTTTGCTGTATCTGTGGGAAAGACTAACTCACTGTTAACTGTCAATTTGGAGCTCTTGATTATTTGAATGTACTGGATCAAAGCTACGGATGAGTTCAAGGGCAGGGCCCTTAAATTTGGGTGATTAATACATGGAAGGATTTTTGTGGAAATTAAATTAATTAATTGTTGAGAAAGACAGCAGCATTTTATCATTGGTGTAGTGATGGATTTCTTGTGATATTTGTTAAAAAAATTCAGAAAAAAACATCATATCGGACAATAGTAACATTTCTAACTTTTTACCATGAAAAAAATAAAGCATCTGTAACTATGCAAAGGCAGACTAGAAGAGCTCCACATTTTAAATCTGATTTTTAAATTAATCTTTTAATGCTGTGAAGTCTGACTCATGATTGTTGAATCCCCAGCCTATACAGTTTTGTGAAAAAGCAGCCTTATTTTGAGTGATAAGAAATGCTTCAGAAGGGCTGCGGAACAGGGACAGAAGCACAGAGAACCTGTCCTTGTAGCCAGCAAGGAGTTCCAAATTTTGTAAAAATCTTCAGCAAAAGCTTTGTGAATGATTTTGTGCCTCTTTGTGTTCCTTCACCACTGTAAAATATAACAATCTGGTGCAATACAAATAGAATGTAATCTGCCATTTTCTCTTCACCATTTTGAAATGATCTGCCAGCAAAGCCAAAGAATGGCAGTTTGCAAAATCATTTTGCATGAAGGGATTTCAAAAAGCTTCCACAAAAGCTACATACAAGTTATTAACTCACATTCGGGGACCATCTGCCTAGTGGCTTTTCAAAATAATTCTATAAGCAGACAGGCTAAATAGAAGGAATGTCTTACAAAAACATATTTTACAGAAAAAAAAAAATGGCAGATCACCAAATAGATGGACTTCAATTTTTGCTATTTCTGTAGAAAATAAATCATAAGAATGGAGAGAGATGTAACTGAGGCATTGACACAGTCTATGTATGTTCTGAGAATTGTCTTACAGTTTCCATGGCAGTATTTTAGCCTGTTTTAGTGACAGCTACATTTGTCTGGGCAAAATGCAGTGTCTGTAAAAGAGGCATTACTATGGATCTTCAGATCAAGATGGTTCAGCTGTTTTCCTGCTGTAGAGAAGGACCACGCATTGGAGATAGGGTTTTTATAAAGCTGTAAGTCTTTGTTTACATGGGAGCAATTGGAAAACTTAAACTGAATTAAATAAAAGTTAGATCTGTGTGTGATTACTTGGAATGGTACATATTGGTGAATAATGACATTTGACATAAACATAATGCTGACTCAGTGAAATTTAGTTCATTTCAGAATACTAAACCAAATTTAAACTTTATTATTTTAGAGGTGAATAATTGCGCAGGGGCTAACCGGTCTTTCCCTAAGGAGACAATCCTCATTTTTAAGAATCACCTGGTAAGGCTGGAAAGACATTGAAAAGCAGCCAATGTCATCTCTGCTTTTCACTGTAAACAAAGTTCTACAAGGTATTTTTTTCCAGGTCCTAATTTCCTTTTGCTATCTCTAGGTGTTGAAGGCAGTTGGTATAACCCAGGATAAGGCACAGGTAAGATTGAAAATGACCCATGCTGCTCAATATGCATCTATGTCATATCTCTCATCAGATTTAATAGCCATTGAATGAAGAGTAACTTAATCCTAAAAAGTGTGAACAATACTTTACCTTTCCTAGCAGGAAAATACACTGATGATCTGAAATTTGGGCCAGAGAAATTCCTGCTGCACTCTTGCTTGATTTCAGTTGTGCTGGGCTATGAAGGCCTAATCCTCTACTATAGAATTGAATTGAAATATTTGTACTGGCTTTAACAAATGTAGAATCAAGCAGTATTGATGCTACTTTCAGTAGCAGAAGGTAGGAAGAATTGATGCAGATGGGACTTGTGGCTTTCCTTAAGAAAGTTATCTGAGAAGTTTAAGTGACAAGGTGATGTTTAAAGACATTGTATAACACCACACTAATATTAAGTATTTGAAAATATAGCTGGAATAACAGTCTATTCCAAGTTTTTACTGTCTGAAGTTTATACTTATGGATAATCTGGGTATTTTCTTAAATGCCCTGTCCCTTTGGAATCCAGCTAAGTTTTTGCCATGGAAATTTCATGTGTCACTAATTTCCATAGTTCAGTTACAATCTGTATAAAAAAATATTTCCGGTTTTTAAACTTTCTCCCATATATTTTATTGATAGTTCCTGGCATATTTTATATCTGGGAACAAAACTTCCCAGTCTATCTTACTTACTTGGTTTTATATAACATACATTTTGCTTAGAGTTCTATTTGTATCCTTTAATGGGATAAATAATCCTGTCTTTCCTAGAATGTTCAGTTTTTGTTTATCGAGGCCCTGTATCATATTTTCTGTAAACATTCTCATATGTTTTGAACTCCACAGGACCTAAAGCTGTTCACAGGACCCATAATGGGGCTAATCTACTAATTAATGTAAAGACAACTTTACCTTTTTTGCTTCGTTTTCTTTTCCACATGTTTTCTGGCATCTTTATACCTTTCATTGCTGCTTGCATAGTGATCACAAGCTTTCATTTAGCAGGTACTGAAGGCTACACTTCTGGTCTTTCTCAGGAACTGAAGCAGAGCACTGACCCAAAGTGGTTGCTGTCAAGTTACGTAACTTTCTTGCTAGCTTCTCTTTAAACTGTATGTATAGACATATCTCATAGTATTCAGGTCTTTTTTTTTTTCCAGAACATGCACAGACACTTACATCTCTCAATGCATGTGAGTATTTTTCTTTACAAGTCACATGGTTGCAAACTTCACTGGCCATTTTGATGTATATTCATCTAGCTTTTTCCCTCTTTCTCTGAAGGTCCTGAAAATTCCCTTTTGTCTCAAATACTGTAAATAAATTGGACATTTGTGGAAAACTCTCACTTCTACATATCCAGAGATATTGTAAATATTCTGTAAGAGATCACTCATGGTGACAACCTTCCTTAAAGCAGGAGCAGACTTTACAGGAACAGTTGCTACATTCACTGTAAGACTGTTCCCTGAATAAGAAATAGGATGTTATGACCTAGAAGTTTTGCTCTAGTTATTTCTGTAGATTTTAGGAGGCCAAGCTAGGCTAGTGAGCACTGTAAGTTATGAGGAAAAACAATGAATGATGAAAGACTCCACTGAAGGCTGTATGGGTTTATTAGCTGTTCTGGGCCCAATTATTTTATTTTTTAGGAAATGTTCAGGTATTGCCATGAAAGTAAAACTGCAAGTCTTGGCTACAGGTGTGTAGAACTATACTGAAATATGCCTTCATCCTTTATTCTCTTTCAGTTCTCTGAAAAACTATCGAAGTCCTTAGTGAGACAGTCTTAGTGAACTGCCCTGCTAGTTTTGACAGCTTCTGTAAGGCTCAGGAAGACAGCAATTCCTACAGGCTCCAAAAGCACCAGTTGAAGTTACATTCTGTCAGACACAACATTGCCAGCCTGAATTTGCCTTTGCAGATAGACAACTAGTAGCTTTAGTTTCAGGAATCTTAATATTGAGGGAGTTGATACTGTTTTAGCAAACTCTTTATTTTTCTGATATTATTGTGTTCCTGGTCTTCATTCCCAGTTCACACAGGAGTACGCTCTCATATAGTCTGTGCAAAAGCAGGGAGAGAGGAAAAGTGAAGCCTCAGGATGATTGCTCTCATACTGAAGGACATATCAGGGCTGATTTAAACTGCGCACACAGAATTAAAAAAGCTAATCTAATCCTTATTGTGGCAGTTAAAGAATGCAGTTTAGCTAATTGACAGTGTCTTTCTGAAAAACAATGACCCAGTTCCAAAGCAGTGGAAGGTTCTTGGAGCTGTGCCACTGAGTTCCTCAGGATCTTAATTGAGCTCTGTGTTCAATTTTGGATAGAGTACAGTTCAAGGAGAGAATACGGATGATCTCTGCTGAGAACTTAAAACTGAAGCCAGTAACCATACTATCCAGGTAGTTTCTGAGGAAAGCTTGTTAGACTCTTCAACATCAACATCGTGTTTCAGAGATATATTTGCTGAATTGCCTTTTTTGATAAAATCCCTTAATAAGTCTGTTTACTCTCCATCTGGTGCTGATCTTACTTAAAATATGACACGATTGGCATCTAATTGAGTCATAGACAGAACAAATATAAAAGTTGTGTAAGTCAATTAATACTGCTAAGTCCAAAACTTACTTGTAGATACTTAAAGAAGTAAGCTAAACCTTTCCTCTTAGGACAGAAGGTCTTTGTAAGATGGAGAAATATCTCACACATTTCTGGTGCCAAAATATCATGTAGCAATTTTTTTTTTTTTTTGGGGGGGTGGAGGGCAGATTTATTTCTTATTAATTCTTGTTCCAAATGGAGCACTATAATACCTGTCTTAAAACTAGTTACACCACATAAACAGGGCAGCATTCTTACACTTTAAAGATTCGGTTTTATCTTTGTGGCTTTATTTGTGCAGCAATTTCTTTACATGCTTTCCGGTGATGCACTAAGCAAGAAACTAATGTCCTTCTGTGCTATTTTCAGTACCTGATAATATTTATACCCACTGGTGGGCTTAGGCTACTTCACTAACAAAAGACTCTTCTCTGAATTAATATCATATATCTACATGAAGAACTTGAATTGAGGTGACAGGATATAATGTTTCCCCCAAGGGAAATTTGGAGTACAAAACAGTTATAGGAAGAAAATATATTCTATTTTCTCCAGTGTTACTTGTATAGTCAGATTTGACAGAGCAGGAGGCCAGGGGATCTACCTGAGATCTTTTGGTAGATTTTTTCTGTGGATTAGAATTATGATACATTGTAGTTTAGATGATCCCTCTGTTATCCTCACTCCAGATCTAAGGCTTGGGTTGGAAGGGATCATCCCATTCTAACCCCTCTGCCATGGGCAGGGATGCCACCCACTAGATTAGATTGCCTAGGTCTACATCTAACCTGGCCTTAACAGCCCCAGGGATGGGGCATCCAGAGCTTCTTTGGGCAACCAGTGCCAGTGCCTCACCATCCTTTAAGTAAAGAATTTCCTCTTAAAATCTGTTTCCCCTTGTACTATCACTATCATACCGTGTAAAAGTCAGTGGCTAGATACATGTTAAGCTCCTTGAAAGCTTACTGCTCCAGTACATATGTAAGTGGTACTCACTTAGAATATTATTCTTCTTTCCCCATATGAAGTATTAGTACAAATGATACAGACTGGCATGGAATTCTGATGCTTTACATTTTGGATCACAATACTGATGCACTCAATTAGTAAAGATTTTGGCAACTACAAGGGCTGCTCTGAAAGTAATGCCTCCTATTTTATTATTATGTTGGCCCATGACATCAGAGGCAGACATTGATGACATGTTAGTTAAATCTTCCCACCGATATTTTATTTTGTTACCATATGAAGCAGAGGGGAAGTCTGACAGAAGTAGCATCCAAATATGTTTCTCCATTTGGAAAAAAATTTTTGATGAACATCAGTGGGTACACTTACTGAATGTTTATGGAGACACAGTGATGCGGATGTGAGCACAGTGAGGTGACTGCTCCAGTTGCTGTGGGACACAGCAAAAGCCTTAAGAACAACAGAGGTAACAAATAGAGGGACCATGCCCCCAGTCAGGGAGTGTGAATCTCCCCAAGGCAGAAAGATTTTCATTCATCACTTCCAGGCAATGGTTAAATCTCTGGAGAAAGAGGCAGCAAGTGAGAAGCAGCAGCTTGTGGAGACTCACCTGGCTTGTGTATAGTGTGTTATCTTGCATTTGGATATCTTATTTAGTAAAATAGTTTGTTTATCCTCACATCGTTGCCACTGTTTTGTTTTAGGTCCATCTCTCTATCCTTTTCCCTTATCCTTTTCCAGGGTGTGGGCCCACAGGTCCCTCCACCCCACTAGTCACAGGCCATATCATAAACCACTGACAGAGGTGGTTCATTCCAGTAACGATGCCATCATAGCAACTGTGAAAATGTGTGTCACCTCCATTGGTGCAGGTGTTTACAAGTGCGGCATGCAGGCTCTTGTTCAAATCTGGCAAAAATGCATAGCTCTAAATGGTGGTGACTACATGGAAAAATAGTGTTTTGTAGCTGAGAATTGGCTCCATGAAATAGCATTATTATGCTCTTCATATCAGTTATAGTTTTCATGGAGGTACGTAGGAGACATTATTTTCAGAGTGACTTACATAATTCCTCTTGTGACCTGGCATTCATCTCACATCAGCTGGTGAGGGATGGTGTTTTAGATTCACAGAGCAGTGATCTTTGCTGATCTATCAAGTGTGGCATCTAAGGTAACGTCCTGAGGTGATAATGCTAATCAAGATGTATGCAAGTAACATCTGTTTTACTAATACTACCTTTAATTAAAATATGCCACAAGCAGTTCTCATCAACTCACATGAGTTTTTTATATGAATATTGGTAACTTGATCTTTTTAACCACCTTATTCGAGAACATCACCAAGGCAATAAAACAGGAAGAATGACAGCTTTCAGAAATACTGAAGACAGTCAGCAAGAGACTTCAACAAGCAGAACAGTTGCGCAATAAATCAGTAAATGACATTGTCTTCCCATTTTTCAGAGTGACCTGGAGCTTATGCAGTAGCACAATTCTCCAGAGGACTTTCTGTGGCATTATATTCCATAACACACCAGTGAACCACAAGACTAAGACAGACATTCCAGTGTGGGCAGGGTGCAAGTCATGAGATAGTCAGCAAAAGAAACAGCAGGATAAAAGTTACAGAGCACAGTATGATACAAAAAATTAATCTCTTACCTTGTGTTACCCTAGCTTGTATTACATGCACTTCTATATCATACTGTAGATGCTCTCCAGCTTACAATTTATCTCTGTATGCTACTCTGAAAGGTTAAGGCTTAGAATACCAGATTACAGGAACTTCTAACACTTGTGCCTTTAAGTTGCCAGAAAATTCTTAATCAAGAAGTTCATGCAATAAAAACACACAAAGAGTATCAAAATGCCACATCAGTAACATTTGTGATTTTCATATTTTATGTGTGTTACAATTGGAAAGATTAATACAGTAGAAGGGTGATACAGAAGTGAAACAGCAAAGGGACTAACACAGATAAGATAGTCTTTCAAAGGAATAATGAAGGTGTCCCCCCATCTCCAAAGATCTAGGCTTGCAGGAAAGACTCCACAAGAAAGAAACCACCAACCAGAGACCCTTCCATGGTGCCAGTCAGCCCTTAAATGGGGTCTAAGAGAGGTGGAGCCAGGCTCTACCCCTTCCAGTTGCACAGGTGAATTGCCTTCACCTGTGATCCCAGGGCTGACTGGGTCCTTTCCCCAGGTGATCAATCAGTGGTTCAGGCAGTGACTCAATAGTTACCATACACTCCACCCCATCACAGCATGAACCAATGATTGAGCTGGTTGAAGGGTGAGCCTTCCCTAATATAAAGATCCAACACACTGGTACCAGGAGGGGAAGGTCTGCCCTCTAGTGTAAAATACAGGCTGTATTCCTATCCTGGGTCAACACTTCGGCTTCCACTGGGGTGTGCCCCGGCTCCCTGTACCACACCCTTTGGCTAGATATCTGTGGCTGCGTAACTATATCAGGCACCAAAGGAGGAGTCCTGATCTGCCACAGGGACATGATGAGGGTCCCCTTACCAATGAAGACAGGAGTGTTGACCACAATGTCAGTAGTCCATGTACCAATTACTGGAGGGACTACCGAGCCTCTCACCTCCAAAAATCTCCCCCAGAGTGCAAGTAGGCCACACCACTTTGACCCTATTTGCACCTTCCAAGGCCATTTTCTTCTATGGGTACCTGGATCTAGATTCTCAGGGGCAGGGAGCAGAAGGTTATTTTCATTGCCAGTTTGGGGTCTTACCCGATTATCGGTGCTCATAATTTGGATCCTAATTCAGGGCACTGGGTCTGCCATCTCTAGGCCTTTCATTGAGGTCCCACAGGGTTTCGTAGAGTCTCTTTGTCCACCCCAGCAGGGACTGAGAGTCTGTCTTCAGGGCAGCCATAAGAATACCGTTATAGCGTTTGATAAGGCCTGCCTTTGTTGGATTACATGACAGGTAGAATCGCCAAGTTGTTTCCTTATACCCAGCACTGTATCATCGTACTAGTAAAATGAGTCCCTTGGTTGCTCTCAATGACTTGAGGTGTCCCGTAGGCAGACATCAGTTTGGTAAGTGCCTTGATGGTATATGCCTGGTTTGCTTTCGGTACCGGATAGGCCTGGACTAGCCCACTTGCAGTATCGACACAGGTCAGGGCATATCTCACCCCCTCAGACCAAGGGAGGGGCCCAATGTAATCGACCTGCCATTGCTGGAGAAAATTGTGTCCTCTAGCAAGATGGGCTGTTGTTTCAGGCAGCAATCTCGGTCTCATCTTAGAGCAAGCGTTGCAGTCTCAACATGCCTGGGCGATGTCAGATAGCTGTATGGGCAGCCCCCATGCTTTAGGAGCTGCCCACATTGTCTCTTGTCCAGCATACTGCAGCTTCTGATGTAACCAGTGGGTGATGTTCTCAGATTGTGAATTCTCAATCCATTGAACTCAAGCAAGTGTGTAGGCTCCGTCATTTCCCAGTGACTGTAGGGGTTGGTCATCAGAAATATGGTAGACATGTACAGTCCTGTGTTTAACAGTATTCCATATGTCTAACCACATATCTTTGCCCCAGATTGGATGAGCATGAATAGTCCATTCCTGGGTGGCCCACTGCACAATCCAAAGAGCGAGCCCCCGGTACACAGCCCAACTAGCTGGGATGGTTCAGGATACCGTCACTGGGTTCTTTGGTTATAAACATCCACATGGCTCGCAGTTCTGCCCATTGGTTACTCTGAACATCCCCCTCTTCAAACCAGATTGTTTCGGTATGCTACTGCTCTCCACTTGCTCGGGTTGCCCTTGCTGGACCCATCCGTATACCAGGCATCTTCAGGAATGGGATATTTCCACTCTTGAATTGGACTCGTCTCTGGTGGAGCGACCAATGTTTCTTTCAGCATATCAGTGTGATACACCACTGGGCCTAAGATCTTTTGAAGCTCTTCTTTCAGTGGTGATGAAGACAGACTACTCCTCTGGCTGAGATAGGCCACCCATCGTGCCACTGTTTGTGCTTGGGCCACCCCTGTCTTAGGAAGGTGGGTCAGATCTTTCACCCAGCCCTGAATCAGCAGGGTGGTCTTAACTATTATCTCAGCTGTTCGGGTTATTAGCTCTACCACCTGTAATGCGTAATAAGCAGCCAATAACTGTTTTTCAGTCATACTGTATCTTTTACTGCTCCATGCCAGACCTGAGACCAGAACCTGATGGGGGTCCTAACGGAACTCTGGCATTGCCACAGGTCCCAGCCAAAACCATCCTGAGTGACATGAACATCCAATTCAGCTGGGAGGAGATGATCGAATATACCCAATACCTGGGCTTGTTTAACAGCCTGTTTTGCCTGTTGGAAAGCCTCGTGTTCCATTCTCCCCCCGTCCCATTGTTGCCCCTTTTTTGAGAATTTGTACAATGGTCTCAGCAGCTGCACTACATGAGGTATCTCAGTTATAACCACAAGTTTGTAGTAGGGTGATCCCAGAAATCCTGGGATATGTCCAGGGATAGTCTTACCCAGAGGGGTAATATTGTCCCCCTTGACCCATTTAAAGACATTCCAATGAAAGGACTTTTTAGTATTTTAGTTTGGCTGGCTCACCAAATGTTACAGGCCGTGAGTCAACAGTTACCATACAATATGAAAACATCAAGTTCAATTAATTTATCATGAACTGAAAAAATTTGAAAATTTCTCTTTTAAAGTCCTTCTCTTTTTCCAGGTTTCCTTCTGTAATGTTATAATGTAATGGAAAGTACCATAATAATAGCAGGGGGGCTAATTCTTTAACTACAGCAAATGAGAACAAGCCCAAATGCAGCAGACACAGAAATAAAGGAAAAAAAAATGCACCTGAGCTCCCCTGGGTTGGCCCTGCCTTCTCACCAGGTACTCAATCACTGTTTCAGGCCATGACTTAGCATTTCTGCTACCCCTTCCATTCCCCCCTCCTTCTTGCTTGGCTACAGGAACAAGAAAGAATGAAAAGAATTCAAAAAAAAAAAAAAAAAAAAAAAAAAAAAGACAAAATCAACTTTGGTTTTAGCTGACATAAATCTTTAGGAAAAAAAGTAGAAAAAGTAGAATAATTAAAATCAGAAGAAAAATCAGATATTTAATTTTGAAATTCCTTATTTTTCCAATCAAGCATGCCACTCTGTCCTGTCCGAGCTTAGTGCTGAGCAAATTACTTACAAAAAATCAGGCACCTGAACAGGGAAAACAGGGAGCTACTGTTTTCAGCTCAGCTAGTTTGAAGTATTTGAGTAAAGCATCTAACCCACTTACCTTGATGTCTCCTATAGTCAATGGAGTGATCTACAGAGAGCAATTTGGGGTTTAGGAAGCCTATTACCATGTTATTTTTCAATCCAGTCAGGAAACTGGGAAACAGGCAGCAGGAGACTCTCCTTTAACCTCAAAGGGCTCATGCATGCAAATAGCATATAGACGTCTCTTCTGATATAAGCTGTGTCTTCTCTGTTTGGGGGGTGGAGAAAAACGTTTATTTCACACAGATTCCACATAGAATCATAGAATCATACAATCATCAAGGCTGGAAAAGATCTCTATGATCATCTAGTTCAACCATCCACCTACCACCAATATTACCCACTAAATCATGTCCCTAACTACTACATATACCCCTTCCTTAGACACCTCTGGGGACAGTGAATCCACCACCTCCATGGGAAGCCTGTTCCAATGCATTACCACTCTTTCTGGGAAGAAATTGTTCCTAATATCCAATCCAAACCTCTCCTGGCACAACCTAAGGCCATTGCCTCTCATCCCATCGCTGTCACCTGGGAGCAGAGGCCAATCCCACCTTGCCACAACTCCTCTTCAGGTGTTTGTAGAGAGCAGTAGGGTCTCCCCTGAGCCTCTTCTTCTCTGGACTGAACCATCTCAGTTCCCACAACAGCTTCCAATCACATTTGTGCTCCAGATCCCTCACAACTCCATTGCCTGTCCCTGGACACACTCTAGGGCCTCAGTGTCTATCTTGTAGTGAGGGGTCCAAAACTGAACACAGCACTCAAAGTGTGGACCCACCAGTGCCAGTACAAAATCTTTCAAATGGATTTCCCTTGGCTTTTTTAACATGCTAAGTAACAGCTGAAGAATATGAAAACAAGCAACAAGGCAACTATCTCTGACAAGTAACAGGGTCTTTATGTGGTCTAATTTTGCAGCTGTCAGAATGTGGATGACAGATATTTATAGAGTTCTCCCTTCTCCTTTCAGGCTGCTTGATGAAGTGAAGTATCTGCACACACTCTGGAAAAAAGTGCCAAACTTTTTTCTTTCTGGTTAAATTGTTACCAGTCTAAGGTCACCTGATTTAAGTCAGGCATATGTGATGTAAAGTAACACGGTGGAGCTGTGCAGTGTGGTCAGAATATTTCTCACTCCCTTTCAAACCGTGTTGAAAATGATTTCTTTGATCCCACTACATTGAAATTACTTTGAATAATCCTTTTTTATTTCTTCTTTTCTGTTGTTTTACAGAGACTTTGTAGGAAACTATTTGGGTATATATATTCTGTTTCTTTTTAAACTGTGTTTAAGAAATTTTCTTTTGTTTTTTATTTGTATTTCCAACCATTTAACTTACTCTTGTGTTTAATGTCTTTTTATTCATATTATATTGTAGCACAAATGAAGGCAAAAGCCTTTATTTGAGAAATAGGTGTTATAGGGAAAGATAGGAAAGAGGAATTAACTCACCCCTCCCGGCAACAGTCTGGAGAAAAGGACGAGCTAAGGAATGTGACCCTCCCCCGTTCGTACCGTCCCACCGCAGGAGGAGAAGGGCGGGGGAAAAGGGGGACCTGCGCAGGCTCAGATTGCATGGGAAGTATCGCGGAGTCAGAAGGGGGGCTCTAACCCCCCCCCTTGCCCACTCCAGGCACTCACAGTCTCACATAGCTCACCCATTGGTTCAGGCTGTGACCTTGGAATTCCACTACATGTATTATTACACGTAAGGCAAAAAAAAAACATCTATTTTTGAAGCCATACAAAAATGGAAGTCATAATCGTGATTTGATGTCTTTCGAACAATTTTATTTACTATTCAATAACTACTCTATTTATTAGGACATTGTTTGAACATATCTGTAAGCTCAGTAAAGTTCCAGGACTAATCTCCTGAGAGGGAATATTTATATTTTTTTGAGAGCCAGAGATTGGAAGTAGAAAAACGCTTAAGTATTTAGGCCTCAGTTCTATTCTGATAGGCAGAGGAAATCTGTCCATTGCAAATAGTCATTCAGCTAGTTGAATTAGTTACATGTCAAAACATCCAGCATTAGAGGGTCATTACATTCACTGTGTTTACTGCTAGCAGAAAAAAAGGCTTCAGACCATATATATCCACTGCAGGGGAGTTGACCAATTTTTTGGGGGGGCGAAAAAAGCATGCCATAAAAATCTTAATTGCAAAAACTGCAAGAGGGGAAGCAATACTGTTTTCTCTGGGATATGTGGTTATACAAACAAATTGATGAAGAAGACATATCCAACAGAAAAACTACTGATGGTACTTAGTGAGACTCAGTTAACATTAACTCCTCTGAAAGGGAAGTATAATAATAATACATCTTTCACTTGGATCTAAACCATAATACTGTAGTTTAGAGCCTAATGACTTCCCCTTGATATTTACTATAGGTTTTTGCATTACAGAGGTCTGATTGCTTTCCTTCTGCTGATACTGACTACTGGGAAGAAAATGGTAGATAAAAAAAATAGTAGAGACTGAAACCAAACACATTTATTCCTTGTTCTCAAATCATTGTGGTTTAGCAGAAGTTGCTGAAAAACTTTTCCGTGGACAAATAACTGTGATGTCCCCATCAAGCCTGCATTCTCAGTGAGCTGTATTTCTTCATACAAATTGTTGAAAATCTGTTCTGCTTGAAGGTGTCTTTTGTACAAAAATTGTTTAGTACTACAAAATGAGTGTGTAGAGGTCCCATAGAAGTTTAAAATCTTTGAAATCACTCCCAGGCACAAGAAGACTTTATTACCTTAAATTTTGTTTGGAAATAAGAAAATGCAACCATTGTTGATCTGCGCTTTCTTTATTACAAATAAGTTCTCATGCTTCAGCTATCTTCTACTATTGTTTTAACATATCAAATTTTCTTATCTGGAAGAAGATTTGAGTATTTGTTCTTTTTATTTTGTTGACATTCATCTTTATTTATTTTGTAATATCTAGATATGTTGCAACTCTGGAGATTATATTTCAACTTTTAGTATAAATATGCTGTACATATAGGTATAGAATGCATCTGAAGACTAGTCTAATTTTTCATGTGACTTTGACTTGAACATTTTCTATTTATGTTTATATTGCTATTTGAAAAATGTGCATTAATTGTATTCTTTATACTTTTTTCCTGTCTGTATTTCAGTAAAATTATCTACCTCCTCTTCTTGACATATGCATAACAGTTTAAGTTTTTAAAAGAATAATGATCAATAATCATAAATGCC
Source organism: Pavo muticus (assembly GCA_016647715.1). NCBI lineage: Eukaryota > Metazoa > Chordata > Aves > Galliformes > Phasianidae > Pavo > Pavo muticus. The sequence goes on from JACDJE010000292.1 coordinate 1,240,600, forward strand.
TTAATCTTTATTTTTACCTACAGCTTAGTCTCTATCTATCTGTTACAGTTCAAATATTTTCTGACACTGGATTCGAGGTGGTGCAAAAATTCCAGCTCAGCAATAATTCTTCACAAGGCTATCTGAACTTGAATAGTAGATTTTCCTGTTCCCTATATGTATATGTTCCTTATTACAACCTTCACCATGGCTAAGTTTTGAACTGGTGTTAGTCATGTAAGTCTATGGAGCATTATTTATTCCATCAGGCTACACAGGACTTTTACATCACTTCAGCTCAGGGATTAATAAATGACTGCAATATGCCCTTTGTCACAGAATATGCAAGTTTTTTAAGGAGTGCTAGGATAACCTTTCAAAGATCCTGGAGAAGGCTCTGAGGAGTTTGTGTGAGAAATCTGCTTTTCTGTGCTACAGGAAATCTAGCTTTGCAGATTCTCAGCTGGCATAAACTAGCCTAATTTCTCTGACATTAGTGGAGCTCTTCTGATTTATACCCACTGAAGATCTGAAAGCTTAGTTGCATTTAGCTGAAATTTGTTTATATGAAACACAAATATTTAGAAGATGGTGTTCTTTTGATCCTCTCTAATAAGAAAATAAGGAAAAAAAAATTATTTAACCAGCAGAATTTTTGGGCTTATGTAAGCCTCAGACATTTAAGAGGTGTACCTGCACCCTTGCATGTGGATATTCAACTGCATTCCAATTCTGTTGATTTTCTGTCCTTTTGTAGTGGGTAGATCTAATGAGGCAATCAATCATGTGCTTAAGCTGACACAAACAAACTGCACACAGGCACAGATGGATGCAGAACTAAGCCTTTATTATAGATATTTTTGAGAGTCTGAAAATAGGCTTTGATTTTAGAGTGAACTTATCAAACTTTCGTGGAGTATGAGCATTCATAGACATTAAAATGACTCAGAGCAAAGACATGAAATCCTCCAATGTCTCTTCTGTTTTGGGGAGATTCAGCTTATCTTGTGATTTGAAAGATGTTCACTGGCAGTAGAAACGTGAGGCCATTGTGGAAAAAAAAAGTATATTTTTACTGCCATAGTATTCCTTTGGAGTCTTCTGAGTTTAGTAAATTGAAAATTTTCTGTGAGTTTCAGTGGGTTGGGAACATATCTGTGCTGTAAGACTCCACTAAATACAGTAATTTGCAATGCATTCAGAGAATAAAGGTATTTCTCATTCATGTACATTTGATGCTGTACACCAAGCCTGTGTTCACCATTTTAAATAATATAAATTAAAAAGTGTCCAATTTGAATAGAACGATGTATAAACCAATTCAATCTTGCTACTTTGTAACAGAGAAAGGACAACAGGACCTCCAGTGAAGTGTTTGAAGACTGCAGCAAATGACAGTAGTCATGATCATAGAATCATAGAATAACAGAATGGCTTGGAGTTGGAAGGGACCTTAAAGATCATCTACTTTCTCAACCCTATGCAGTGGGCAGGAATAACATTCTGCATAGATCAGATTGCCCAAAGGCCCATCCGACCTTGCCTTAAACACTTCCAGGAATACTGCATCCACAGTTTCTCTAAGCAATATGTTCCGGTGTCTCACCACTCTTGTAAGTGAATAATTTCTTCCTAATGTCTAATCTAAAACTAACCTCTTTCAGTTTAAACCTTCTTGTCCTTTCACTGCACTCCCTGATAAGGAGTCCCTTCTTATCTTTCCTGTTGGCCCCTTTCGGTACAGGAAGGCTACCATAAGATTTCCCTGGAGCCTTCATGCTGAACAACCCAACTCTGTCATCCTGTCTGCATAGAAGAGGTGATCTGGCCCTCTGGCCCTGCACCAATAATGCCATGTCCTTATTATACTGGGGACCCCAGATCTGAATGCAGTACTACAAGTAGGGTCACACAAGGGCAGAGCAGAGGGGACAAATCATCTCACACTCTTCTTTTGACATAGCCCAGGATAAGGTTGACTTTCTGGAATGCAAGAGCACATTTCTGCCTCCTGTTGTTTTTCATCAAACAACACCCCAAAGTCCTTCTCAAAACTGCTCTCAACTCATTTTCTGCCCAGTCTGTATTTGTTCTTGGGATTGTCTTGACCCAGATGCAGGACATTACACTTGACATTGTTGAACTTCATGAGGTTTGTACATGCCTACCTCTCAAACCTGTCAGGGTTGGCATTCTTTCCCTCCAGTGTGTCAACCACACCACTCAGCTTGCTATCATCTACAAACTTGCTGAGGACGCACTCAATCCCACTGTCCATATCACCAACAAATATTTGATCCAGCTGAAACTAAAACAATACTAAATAGCATTAGTCCCAGTACAGACACCCGAGGAACACCACTCATCTCTGGTCTCCATCTGGACACTGAGCCATTGATTGCAACACTTTGAGTGTGACCATCCAGCCAGTGATGACAGGTGATTAGTCTGATGCTATAGAGACCTTACTGCTCTCTTCAAATATCTGAAAGGTGATAACAGCGAGAGTGGGGTTGGTCTCTTCTCACTGGTGACAGGACAAGAGGAAATGGCCTTAAGTTGTGCCAGGGTAAGTTTAGGTTGGATATCAGGAAAAACTTCTTTACAGAAAGGGTTGTTAAGCACTGGAGCAGGCTCCCCAGGGAGGTGGTTGAGTCACCATCCCTGAATGTGTTTAAAAACCATTTGGATGTGGTGCTCAGGGACATGATTCAGCAGAGGGTTCTTAGTTAGGGTAGTGTGGTTAGGTTGTGGTTGGACTTGATGATCTTGAAGGTTTTTTCCAACCTGAGCAATTCTATGATTCTATAGACTCACCTACACCAAAAGACAGCTTCTCTACACTGTCCCCTTCACTCAGATTTTGTTAATTTTACCCCAGAATGACAGCTTCTGGCTCTTTGTATATCTTGAAAACATGGTATAACAGACATCTCCAGTCACTTACAAGGTATGTTCATGTAAACAAGTTGCTGGAACTGGCTTATAATTAGAATTACTAGTTAAAGGGCATCTTCTTTCATTTTTCATGTTTCATATAGAAAATCTTCGCCAAAAGCACTAATTTATTTCTGACCGCTCTCCATAATTTTTTAGAGGATGGAGAAATGTGTTTTGATTTCCTGGATGAACTAGTTTACTTCACAAATTGGTTTGAAAATGTTTGGCCAATAGCCTTTCTCTTTACTTCTTTTCTTGTTTGATTCTTCTGATAAATACTGCCTAGACAGGCAATTTACAATGTCCACTGTTCTCTGTTCTCGCAGTAGGAAGATAACACTTCTCTTTATAATTCATTTACTGCTATAGCTTTTGCAGACTTCTGACAAATGCATGGAATTGAAATATATGTACAGCAAAAAACCCAAACTTTGCATCTAATCCAAGTTAGGGTAAAAAACAAACGAACAAAAAAGCACAGCCTAGATACAAAACTTGAAAAAGAAAAAAAATTATCATAGGGTGAAACCTTCATTTTAGGAAGTCTCAGAACTTTGACAAATGCAAGGAGAATGGGTTCTGCTTCTCTCATTCCTACTTAAGTATCTGCCATGTAAAGAGTAGAGTTTGGGTTGCTCTAGTATAAAAGTCCTTGTATATTGGTAAGGGGGTTCAAGAAAAGGATACAAAGAAAGTGCTAATAATTTGAAGAACTATAATTGAAGCTATGTAGGCTGTACTAGTAGGAGTTGTACTTCAAGATGGTTAGATCTTTTCATGGCTGACTTGAAAGCCTGTGATACTGCATGCCATAGGTAGCTGAATTGGGTTTACTCTGAGAAATATGAGATTCTGGGAATGATTTCCATTTTGGGCTTCAATGAAAAGTTAAAACAGGAAATATTCTTAAGGTTTAAAAGGGTATTTCAACCCTTTTAAATTATGATAACAACCCTTTAAGGGTTAACTGTGCAATCCGAAGAGTGAGCCCCCAGAACAAAGCCCAACTATCTGTGCAGATATTCAGGATACCGTCACCAGGTTCGTTGGTTATAAACATCCACATGGCTCACAGTTCTGCCCGTTGACTGCTCTGACCATCCCCCTCTTCAAACCAGATTGCTTCAGTGAAGGGATGGTATGCCACTGCTCTCCACTTGCTCAGGTTACCTGTGCTGGATACATCCGTATACCAGGCATCTTCAGGAATGGGATATTTCCACTCCTGAACAGTACTCTTCTCCGGTGGAGCAACCAATGTTTCTTTCAGCGCATCAGTGTGATACATCACTGGGCCTAAGATCTTTTGAAGCTCTTCCTTCAGTGGTGATGAAGACAGACTACTCCTCTGGCTGAGATAGGCCACCCATTGTGCCACTTTTGTGCTTGGGCCACCCCTGTCTTAGGAAGGTGGGTCAGATCTTTCACCCACCCCTGAACTGGCAAAGCAGTCTTAACTAAAACTTCAGATGTTTGGGTTATTGGCTCTACTGCCTATAATGCGGAGTAGGTGGCCAATAACTGTTTTACAATCATACTGTATCTTTCTTCTGCTCCATGCCACACATGAGACCAGAATCCAACTGGGGCTCAAGCAGAATTCTGGCTCTGACATAGGCCCCAAACAAACCCATCCTGAGTTACATATCAGCTGGTAGGGTAGGAACAAACACACTAGTGCCTGGGCCTGTTTAACAGGCCTGGTTTTGCTTGCTGGAAGGTCTCTTGTTCCATTCTCCCCCAGTCCTATTTTTGGCCTTTCTTTGTGAGTTGATACAAAGGCATCAGCAGCTGTGCTAGGTGGGGTATAAAGGAACACCAGTGTCCCAGTATATCCAAAAACTCTTGCAGCTGGCTTGGTTCAATAGGGACTGGTCCACTGCCTGCTTCCCCACCTAAATGCAAACTGGTCTTGCGATTCTTCATGCATGGGAATACTGAAGAATGCATTTGCCAAGTCTAGGACACAATGGTAGGTTTCTATCTCCCTACTCAATGTGTCCATCTGGGAGGCAATATTGGGTATGGCTGCATGAATGGCAGCGTCACCTTATTTAATTCTCTGTAATCCACTGTCATTCTCTGTGTGCCGTCTGACTTTTGTATTGGCCATATGGGGGAATTACGCAGGTTATGTGCATGTCTTATGACTGCTGCTTTTTCTAATTCCTGCACCATTCTGGAGATTTCCTCTTGCCCCTCCAGGAGTCTATACTGTGTAGTATTAGTAATCCAGCATAGCTCTAGCAGGCAAATAGGCTCATGTTTCACATGGCCTCTAAATATCACCTGCACTGCCCAGATACTAATGCATCTCTCTCTCAGTCTGAACTCTTCCACAGTCTGGAGAGACGGACCCCATAGTATATCTATGCCCAGTATATACTCTGGGACTGGGGCAATGGACACCTTATACTCCCAGGGTGGGAGACACCCAACCCCCAACTTCAACCATGCCTGGATTACAGGAATGGCCTGTCCTCCAAAACTACTCATCATCACTCTATCACCCTGGAATTTGGTTAGATCACCATAGATAATTGACATTTTTTCACCCATGTCCACCAATGCCATAACCCGTTGCACATTTTTTCAGGACCAAAAAAATCGTTAACTCGACTTAGGGCCTCAGGTCCCATCTGGAGGCCATAGTTACAGGGGGACTGGCATCCCCCATCACACAGGCAACTGTGCAATTGCCAATTATTTTCCTCAGGTGGCTCAGGCAAAGTGGCCCGGGTCCCTTGAAGAGGCTTTTTCCTCTTACTGGGAACTAGGAAATCTTCCAAGTTCCATGTTATTGTTGGTATTTTGTCAGTAGTTCTCACCCCAGGTTTTTTGGGGCGATTTTGAAATTTTTGATTGTCCTCCAGCTGCCTCCATAGCCGGAGGAGGACATGATTGGGCTGGCGATCATTTTGTGCAAATTGAAGCCCAGCCCGGATTAAGGCGTTAAACATTTGTTTTCGGGATACCCGTATGGGTCCCAATTGAGGAGTCCATGGGGCAGGTCTCCTGGTATTAATTACGAGGAAGACCTCAGCCCCTTCCAATGTTTGGATATTGTGCCTGGTCCGAAGGTACTCTCTCTCCCCTAGATCAGCCACCAACTGGGCAGCCTGTTGGATGACGGCCTCCAAGACCTCTAAGGGGTTCAGTATGGACATCAGTGTGCCATACTGGTGGGGAGGAGCTTGTTGTAATATGAGGTCCCTCATCCCTGCTGAAAACTTAACCAAGTCTGGACTCTCAAAGGCATTGTCATGTATAGCCTTCTCCATTCCTAATTCTCTAATTTTGAAGTTCCTCCGCTGAGGTCCATAGACCAGTATTTATCAGAACATCAATTTTGTTCAGCCATGTGATTCTACACGCTGCCATTATCCACTGAATTAGAGAACGGTTTTCGTCATTGTGCATCACAGTGTCATAAAGCCTTTGACTGAGAGCCAGATGTGTGGTAATGGATACCAGTTTAGAAATCTCGGCCTCATTAATTACCACACTTTTGGCCCCCATGTCCCATAATCTCAACAGCCAAGCTGGTATGCTCTCTCATGTTCTTTGCTTAAATCATTTTAACAGATTCATGAGCTTGGCGGCTGTGTACAGGCACACCATTACATGTAACGTGGTATGTGCAGGGGGCCACTCTTCGTGTGCCCACCCTGCTGGTCTGTCCTGGATTTTCTTTGTCTTCTGAGTTATTACTGGCCTTATTTCTAGAGGATCTGAGGCTCCCAGATCCTCTGGTTGGCTTTTAGTTTGCTTGGCCTTCTTGGGTTCAACTAGGATCCAAGGATCCTGCTGACCTAAGTCTTTTTCCCCTTCTAGGGATATGGGTCTTAATTTCAAAGGGGAAATTCCATTTAAAGGTGGGGCAGCTTGCCCTGTCAAAGATGTAGTTTTATTTTCCAGCTGTCTAATACAAGCTTTCAAAAGCTCATTTTCATCTTTTAAGTCCTCTTCTGAAGAATGATATGCATTTATAGTGACAAGAAGCAGCCATGCCACGGCAGATGCTTCTACTATTCTTTCCTCGGTTGTCAAAAAGTTTTCTCCTAATTTGTTGAGGAAGTCAGCCACTTTTGAAGGGGATTTAATAAGGGGACTGTAGTCCCTTACAGGTCCCCATTCTTCAATAAGCCGAGCAGCACTTAGCCACGGGGAACCTAAGAATCCTGGGCTTCCCTTGGGAGTTCCTCTTTTGGTGTATTCAGGGTCCCAGGGTCCCAATGACCACCCAAAGCATAATTTTTTTTTAAGGTAATCCATCATAAATAAGTACCTGCCTGGCTCGCCAAATGTAGGAATTGGACAGATCAATACAATGGGAAAGGCATTATAACAAAGGTAGGATGAACAATAGAGAAATGCTATAAAGGGAAGAAGATTGCTTGCCCATATCAGAAGATTCTAGGTTTACAGGGGAAATCTTCACCAAGGAGGGATCTCCAGAAAGAGATCTTTCCCTTCCCTAGTGGCAGTCGGCCCTTAAATGAGGTCTAAGAGAGGTGGAGCTAGGCTCCACCCCTTCCAGTTGCCTTCACCTGTGCTCCCAGGGCTGACCCAGTCCTTTCCCCAGGTGCTCAGTCAGTGGTTCAGGCCTTGACTCAACTGTTCCCATACAGTAGATTTGGTAGGACTCTGCAGATACCATTGTGGAAGGACCTGGAAAGTTCATTGCCTGCCCTCCTACTAAATAAAATAAATTACAAAATTGTATTATAATTTAGAACACCAACTACTAGTGACTATTCTTGATCTTCTAGTGTATACACTGGCCACCACTGATTACAGTACATAAAAATACAATCTCTCTCTATTGAATACTGAACAGATACTCACCGCCCTGCAGCAAATTGTAAGGGAAGTCCCCAGAAAAATTATCCGGTGTGCACTGGAGTCCGACCTAACGACATCCTCCCAGCAGAAGCCAGAAGCTGGATGAAATCCAGTCTGACAGACTTTGTTATTTATGGCTACGCTGGATCACTGAAGAGCAACATCCTGTCTTGGGAAGGTTGCTTATCCCAGATAAGCAGGACAGCTAGAACTTAAAGTGGAGCTTCAACCTTAATCAAAATACCTAAGCCAGACAAAAATGTCAAATAATTACCCTTTGAGATGTCATTTTCCTATCTTTGAGAGTTTCAAATACCTTGTATGAGACTCCCATACTCTTCATAATCACTATTATCTTTAAACAGTGCCAGGTTATAAACAAGGACCATCCACTTCAACACAGTTTTTATATACCCTGATATCATAAACATAACTATTATCACTTTAGGTCACATCAGGAGTAGTTATATTTGAGAACCAAAACTTTGTACTGTATTTTGCCTGCCAGCTGACACTTAGTACTTTAGGCTTGCTTAAGCAACTACTTTCACTCCTGTGAGGATGTATAAATATCTCCAAGATTATTTAAATAGTCAACTTATTTAAATTTATTTATTTATATAAATTTATTTATTATTTAAATACAGTCAATTTGCCATGTAGGTCATAAAGCCTTCCCTTTTCTCTTCAGTATATTGTTATTCTGTTTCTTTAAATTCTGTTAAGTTAGCCAATAACCAACAGGCAGTCACACTGCTGCCAGTGCTTCCTCTTAGAACTTTATTAATTTATTTATTTATTTTCAGGGAACGTTCCTTCACAGTCTTAAGGAGTGAAACTAAAAATTTAGCATACACAGCATAAGCAATGTGGATGAGAGAAATAATTTGTTCTTCTCCAAATTTTCTATAATTTCAGAAAGCAGCAGAAATTGGATATTGTGGCACATCTGTAATTTCTGCATTAAGAGACTGTAATGGCTATGAAAAATAAACACATTACAGCTTCCCTATTTCTACAGGGATTTGGTCAAGTTTTGAACCAAAAACCTAGGCACCAAGGCTTAAAATACCAAAACCCCAAATATTTCTCATACAATTTATAACTGTAGAGCAAGTGGTTGACATATATTTTTTGCCTGGGAGCTAGAAATCAGCTTTGGCAGTTTTGTACACAATATTTTGCACTGTTTCCATTGGTAATCTTAACTATTTGAGTTGAACACTCAGCTTTTCAGAACCTAGGTGTGTTAATATTAAACTCTGTGATCCTATATTTATTAAAGAACAAATAAATAAATCATCCTTAAAGACCAATTATAATATATATGCGTATATGAGCTATTATCATTCATGTGCTGATAGGTTTTTTCTAACCAATGCCTTCTGGGCACTATTCTTAATTCTCCAAGCCTAGCAGTTTCTCCCCAGGAGGAGGGATGTGTTGGGGGTGGAGGACGTTTTCTTTCCTGCTGAATCTGACCACGGAGGAGTTGATAGGCCCTCCTTTTCTTCACTGTTATTTTCATTAATGGCCTAACACCCCACAAGCAATAGCCTGCTTTTACCTGAACTAAATTTATTTTCTCTTGCGATGGTCATCTTTTCTTTTTGTCTCACAACAACTTTGGTAGATTGCCAATTTTTCTCAGCACAAATCTGCCCTTTCTGGGTCAAGCATGTCCTACAGCTCTCCAACAACTCTAATGAGGGGGTGCATGCTAGATCAGTCTGAACACACGATCACCACGCTAGAGAACTCAGACATGGTCCAATTCAGGGTCCTCATTTCTCTACTCCACCGATATCTCCTCTGTTTCTGAAACTGAAGATAATTCCTTTGGCAGCTTCAGGGTGTCCATGTACTCTCACGGCAGTCATAATTTCTCTTTTCTTGGGGAACTGCATAACACATGGAGTTTACACTCCATGTGTTTACACTCTGGGATTTCCCCCATCATACTTGAAATTTCCTTCTGCAGACCTATTCCCTCTCCCTTCCCAGCATTACTTTCCTCAGGACCTGCCAACTGTCATGCAAAAGTACCAGCATTTCTGCGTAATGTTTATCTATACCAAATAAGGTACACAGAGACAAATTATTAATCATCACTGTTTGGTAACTGTTGAGTCACAGCCTGAACCACTGATTGAGCACCTGGGGAAAGGACCCAGTCAACCTTGGGAGCCCAAGTGAAGGCAATTCACCTGTGCAAGTGGAAGGGGTGGAGCCTGGCTCCACCTCTCTTAGACCTCATTTAAGGGCTGACTGCCACTTTGGAAGGGACTTTGATTGGAGATCCCTTTCTTGTGGAGTTTTTCCTGTGAGTATAGGTCTTTGGAGATGAGTGAGCACCTTTACCTTTCCTTTGAAATACTGTATTTGCATTAGTCTCTTTGCTGTTAAACTCCTGTATTGTTCTTCTACCATGTTAATCTTTCAGATTATAACAATCAGTTTAACAGAGAAGTTCTCACATTACTGGGTGTGATTGGCCAATAGAGTGTCAACACTATCCCTTGGTATTGTAGTAATATATATAACAAAAGATAACAACAGAGCTTTGTGTATCAGGATAAGCAAAGACATATGCAGAAAGCAGGAATACTTAGTTACAGCTGCAGAGCAATTACTCCTGAGCAAATTTCTTCTGACTATGTGCAGGAGTGCATGCTGAGATGCTTTACTTGCATTCCCAAGCTAACACAAGACCATTCTCATAGACTAATTGCCTGTTTTCCACACAGGTTCTAATTGGATCAATGTTTATTATAGGAAATTGAATTACTTCCCTGAGTAGGGCTTGTGGAACATGAAAAATCAAAATAGAACTTCAGATCCTGACAGAAACTTTATACTTCCTTAACCTTTCTCAGATAAGCAAGGGGTGTAACACTAGTTGAAGCACACCAGAACTGTTAGCTCACTATGTGAAGACTGAGGCAAAGCACTTTTTGAGCATCTCAGCTTTTTCCGTGTCTGAGGAAGCCAGTTCTCTGTTCTCATTTATCAGAAGGGAGGAGACAGACCAAGGAGAGTGTTCCCTCTCTGATAAATGGGGATGGAGAACTAGCTTTCTCAGACATAGAAAAAGAAGGTAAAAAAACTTAGAACCTTCCTTGGCATGATAGGTTGGTGGAGACTATGGATCTGTAATTATGGGCCTTTGGTAAACCTTTATATGAATTACTGAAAATTAACCAGTCTAGGTTGACATGGACTGGAGAGGCAAAAAAGGCATTTGAAGAACTGAAGAAGGAACTAATCAGAGTTCCCTAGGCCCTAGGAAGCCCTAGGCCTTCCAGACATTACAAAACCATTTTGGCTGTTCTCTCACGAGAAGCAAGGTTTAGTCTTGGGTGTTCTTGCTCAACAACTGGGACCATATAAAAGGGTCCTTCTCCAAGCAATTGGAAGTGAGCAGAGGTTGGCTGGGATGCCTACGAGCAGTGGTGGCAGTTGTTCTTAATCTCCAGGAAGCTCACAAATTTACTTTGAGACAGAAAATGACTGTATTGGTATCCCAGTTGGTTTCCACAGTTCTGGAACAGAAGGGAGGCCACCGGCTTTCCTCTTGCAGATTTCTGAAATATAAGGCCACACTGGCAGAAAAAGAGGATGTCAACATAGTAATTACTAACACTGTGAACCCAGCGTCTTTCCTCAGCAAAGCCACCTCCAAGCTGGTAGTGCACGACTGCTTGGAAACAATGGAGACTATCTATGCCAGTAAGCTGGACCTAAAGGAGAAATCATTGGATGATGCTGAGGATTCCTGGTTCACCAACAGAAGCAGTTCTGTGAGATAAGGAAACTGTAAGGCAGGATATGCAGTAACTGAATCTGATTCTTGAGCACCTCACCCATTGGGAAAAGGGGAAAGGACCCACTTGGGGTATAGAAATAATGGAGGGGCTGTGTCCCCCATTACTTTGAGAGACTCCAAAGGGGTGTATGCCCCAGTGGACTCTCCCTGTATTCAAATAAAGAAAGTTGAAGACTCTCCTCTGATTATTTTTTCTGTGACAAAAATGAGTTTTTTTCCTAACAAAAGGAATGGTGTTATTCCCAGAACAGTTATTAAAGTATGAGACTACCCTCCTCATAGATTATTGCTCGTATTCCCATGCCTCTCTACTCCACAGTCAGTCCAGGACCTCATTTCCTTTTGTTTCCCCTCAAATTCCTAGAGGTCCTTTGAGACTACAAAGACAGAGGAAAGCCTACATATAGGCTGACAGGGTCGTTGGATATGAGCCACAAAGAGCTGACCACATACATCAGACCAGATCATCTTGCACAGTAGAATAAATGAAGACCTTATTTTCTCTCTGTTTCTATCCTGATTATCGCTGTAGTTTTCTCAGGCTTTCGTCTCCTGGAAAATGGGAGATGTCTCAAGCAATTTTAAACAGACAATGACTTGGCAGAAAAATTTGGAACAATGTTCTACTGGCTAACATGATTTGGATGAATGGATAAATTTCTTTCAAGGTAACAAAATTTTTGTTTCATTTTCTTAAGATTTCTAAGACAACATAAATAATTTGGTTTAACTGTAAGCATAACATGCATTTTTTTAATGACACCACAACACATTTCAGTTGTGAAAAACATTGCTAGTTTATAAAACATTTCTGCTTGTTCTTTCAAAATTTTCAATTGATTTTCATCAAGAATTTTTATTTCTGTTCTAAATTTGGGACAAAATAGAAGGGAAAAAAATCAAAATATATGAAGTGAGATTTCACAAGTGATAGAAAATGTGTCTATATATAAAAGATTTTTATGCTGCAATCTACATAAGGAGAAAGCAGAAAGTCTTTCTGAGACAGTTTGTGGTGTAAGTTACGCATAGTTTGGTGTGTCTCATGATCAGAAATTTTATGTCAGAATGGAGACTTGAGCCTTTATATTATTTCTAGACCCTTAAAAAAAGTGATTACTTTGTTATGTGGCCATTAAGTGAAGCTGTTTATTTGCAGTCTCTTTCAGGAAATATCATGAGATCCATAACAAAGCTACCCAAGAGAAAAAAATTATGGAAACTGCCTTCATAGGCTATGGCTTTTTGTCTTGAGATATTATCAGCAAAATCCAACTCAGAGGTTTTTAAATCACTTGCATTTAGGTACTTTACAAAGGAAATGCAAAGACTGATGAAATCAGTTCATGTTATGAAAGAAAGATAACTGTATCAGCATCAACTTCTGTATCACTTAATATTAACTGTAATTTTTTTCCCAACATAGTTTGTTGTGATAAATCCTGGAACTGATAATGCAGCTGTTTGCATAAGCTCTTGATGGGTTTCTTGTCATTACAAGATAATGTATCATTATATTGATACAAGATAATGCATTTGAAGTAACCAACAAATCAGTTTTTTTTCAATTTCACTGAAAAAAAAATGCAGGCTAATGAACGAGCACTTCATCTTTGTGCATGTTAAGTCCTCTATAGGAAATAGTTACTCTAACAAACACAGGTTTTGTATCAAAAAGAGGTGTCAAGAAAACTGGTTTGAAATACTAGTTACTGCAAGTTTTTCTACGTTTCACTTCTCTTGCATTCATTGTTTGGTGACTAGTGGACCCACATTTTCAATGAAAAACAATAAGACCATAATACTGATTTAAAGCAGCTCGGGACAGAGCTAATTACTATGGCTGCATGATGGGAAAATAGTTTGAACTATATTTATGCTATGGAAATCTGTGAATTTCTATAGAATCATAGAATGTCTTGGGCTGGAAGGGACCTCAAGGATCGTCTAATTCCAAACTCCCTGCCACAGGCAGGGCTGCTGGCTGTTAGATCAAGTACTAGATCAGATTGCCGAGGGTCACATCCAACCTGGCTTTAAACAGCTCCAGGGATGAGGCATCCACAACTTCTCTGGGCCACCTGTTCCAGCACCTTACCACTCTATCAGTAAAAAGCTTCCCCCTGACATCCGATCTAAATCTCCCTTCCTTTAGTTTAAAACCATTCTCCTTTGTCTTCACTATCTACTCATGTGAAAATAAGGATGTGTTGGGGACCATGTCAAAGGCCTTGCAGAAGTCCACGTAGATGACATGAGCTGCCTTCCCTTTGTCCACCAATGCTGTCACTCCATCATAGAAGGCCATCTGTGGTCAGGCATGACTTTCCTTTGGTGAAACCATGCTGACTGTCTCAGATCACCCGCTTGTCCCTCATGTGCCTTAACATGTCTTCCAGAAGGATCTGTTCCATGATCTTCTCAGGCACAGAGGTGAGGCTCCTTCCTCCTTTTTTAAAAAAAATGGGAATGATGTTTTGCTTTTTCCAATTCCAGGGGACTTCAGCTGACAGTCATGACCTTTCAAATATGATGGAGAGCAGCTCAGCAACCACATCAGCCAGCTTCCTTAGGACCCTGGAATGCATGTCATCTGGCACAATGGACTTATATACATTTAGTCTCATGAGTCGGTCTCAGACTTGCTCCACCCTTATAGCAGGGGGTCTTTGCTTTCCCAGTTCTCACCTAGAGGTTCAGGGATGTGAGAATCCTGGCCGCCAGTGAAGACTGAGGTAAAGAACCCACTGAGTACCTCAGCCTTCTTCCTGTCTGTTGTAGCCAGTTCTCTTTCCTCGTTTAGCAGAGTAGGTACATTTTCTTTTGCCTGTCTATTCTGACCTACATACCTGTAGAAACCCCCGTTTTTCTTTTTTTGTTGTTTTTTTTGTTTTTGTTTTTTTTTTAAACATCCCTCATCAAGATCAATTCCATCTGTGTCTTTGTGTCGATGGCTTACGGGCTGGTTCGGCCTGGTTCCGTGACTAGCGGGGTGGAGGGATTTCGCAAAAACCACACCTCTGGAAAAGGGAAACGGGACCCCAAAATAATTAAAAAGAGTGACAACGATCTGAGGAGAAACAAACTAATTTACTAAATATGGTATCGGAATGCAAGATAACACACTATAATACAATATAATTAGAATTGAAGCTAATAAATCAAATATAATGAGAGAGAAAGATTGTCTGAAAGCTGGGTAGGCCTCACCATAACGCTGAGGTGAGATGCACAGTCTGGCTGAGCAGCAGGGAGAGAGACTGACGAAGAAGAGCCTGGTCAGATGACCTACCAAGGCCTTATATCTGTTCCCCCTGAGCAGAATGATAACAGCACAGCGAACATGCTTCTGGAGAACGTAGTTCTTCTCTTCTGGGACAGCTACCCAGAACACTTTACCTCCCAGTGTGCTACATGATGTTATGATGTGGAATACTGATAACCAAAAATCATAAAACCATGACATTCCACCCCTTATTCTACATCACTACATCATGCTTAATATATACAAACAAATCATAATTAACAAGCATTAAACACACGCACACACAAACCTATATATATATACACATGGAATTACTGACTGCACTCCCCCAACATCAAATTCCCTTGTGGTACACACTGAACATCCCCATTTTTCTGCATCACCCACCAAGTTGACCCAGGTCCCTGGGCAAAAACGGTTCCATGAAGAGGTTTGTGCTTCCCAGAAGCTGGAAAGACCCAAACTGCTTTTCCCAACATGTTCTTTACATGTACTACAGGGACCTTATCTCCCCTGACAGTATGTAGGGATCTGGCAGGACCATCGCGACTGATAGATCCTCGAGTGTTGACCAGCCAGGTGGCTTCGGCCAAATGCTTCTCCCAGTTCTTAAATGTTCCGCCACCCATTGTATCGTTCAATTTTGCCAGAAGCTGGTGCATGATGGGGGATATGATAAATCCACTCGATGCCATGATCTCTTGCCCAAGTATTTACAAGAAAATTTTTGAAATGAGTCCCATTATCTGACTCAATTCTTTCTGGAGTGCCATGTCACCATAGGACTTGTTTCTCCAGACCCAATATGGTGTTTCGGGCGGTAGCATGGGGTACTGCATATGTTTCAAGCCACTCAGTGGTCGCCTCTACCATAGTAAGCACATAACGCTTACTATTGCGAGATCGTGGCAAAGTGATATAATCAGCATGCCATGCCTCCCCATATTCATACTTTTGCCATCACCCTTCCCCCCAGAGAGGTTTCATCCTCTTGGCTTGTTTAATTGTGGCGCATGTGTCACAGTCATGAATAACTTGTGCAGTAGCGTCCATAGTTAAGTCCACCCTCAGTCTCTAGCCCATTTGTATGTTGCATCTCTTCCTTGATGGCCCAAGGTCTCGTGGGCCTACCGAGCTAGAAATAATTCACTCTTATGTTGCCAGTCCAAGTCTATTTGAGCCACCTTAATTTTGGCAGCTCGATCTACCTGATGGTTGTTTTGTTGTTCTTCAGTAGCCTGACTCTTGGGCACATGAGCATCTATGTGGCGCACCTTTACAACCATATTCTTTATTCGGGCAGCAATGTCTTTCCACAGTTCAGCTGCCCAAATAGGTTTACCCCTTCTTTGCCAGTTATTTTGCTCCCACTGCTGTAACCACCCCCATAAGGCATTTGCCACCATCCATGAGTCAGTGTAAAGATAAAGCATTGGCCACCTCTCCTGTTCAGCAACATCTAAGGCCAATTGGACAACCTTTACCTCTGCAAATTGACTTGATTCTCCTTTACCTTCAGTGGCCTCTGCAGCTTGTCGTGTGGGACTCCACACAGCAGCTTTCCATCTGCGATGCTTCCCCACAATACGATATGATCCGTCTGTGAACAGGGCAAATTTCTTTTCATCTTCTGGTAGTTCATTGTATGCTGGGGCCTCTTTGGCACGTGATACTTCTTCTGCTGATGATGTTCCAAACTTTTTGCCTTCAAGCCAGTCCATGATCACCTCTAGGATTCCTGGACGGCTGAGGTTCCCCATCTGAGCTCGTTGCGTAATCAACGCAATCCACTCACTCCAAGTGGCATCAGTAGCATGATGGGTGGACGGAACCTTTCCCTTGAACATCCAGTTCAGCACTGGCAGTTGAGGTGCTAGAAGGAGCTGTGTTTCAGTGCTGACTACTTCGGAAGCAGCCTGAACCCCCTCATACGCGGCTAAGATCTCCTTTTCAATTGGAGTGTAGCACTCTTCAGACCCTCTGTACGCTCGACTCCAGAATCCCAGGGGTCAGCCTCGGGTCTCTCCTGAGGCTCTTTGCCACAAACTCCAAGTGGGACCTTTCTCTCCAGCAGCAGTGTAGAGGATGTTCTTTACATCCTGTTCCGTCCGTACTGGCCCCAGGGCCATGGCACGGGCTATCTCCTGCTTAATTTGCTCAAAAGCCTGCTGCTGCTCAGGACCCCACACAAAATTATACTTCCTCTGCGCCACCTGATAAAGGGGGCTTACAATGAGGCTATAGTTTGGAGCATGCATTCTCCAAAAGCCCACTACGCTCAGAAAAGATTGTGTCTCTTTCTTATTAGTGGGTGGAGACATAGCAGTGATTTTGTCAGTCACATCTGCTGGGATGTGACGACACCCATCTTGCCACTTTACACCTAGGAACTGAATTTCCTGGGCAGGTCCTTTCACCTTGCTTCGCTTAATAGAGAAACCAGCTTGCAGAAGGATCTGGATTATTTGCTCTCCTTTCTCAAAAGCTTCCCTTGCTGTGTTGCCCCGCACAATAATGTCATCAATGTACTGTAAGTGCTCAGGAGCACCGCTTCTGTCCAGTTTTTCAGCTACCTTCATAATGGCTGAAACACAAGTTCGTAGAGGGGTTAAATGTTACTCAAAGTCTTGAAGTTTATTAATCAGTTCATTTATAAGGGGTCTTCTTTCCTCTCTGCCACACATTGCTGCAAATGTACTGGCATACCTTTTTGGTGCAGTCTTTGTGAATGTACATCACATATTTGGTGTACACCTGACTCTCTCAGGATCATGCTCTTGGTCTGGCTCATCAGGAATGAAATCGGGGCTATGTAACATTTCCACCACAGCGTATTCTCTCAAATAATGGATGCCTTTTTCCATATCAGTCCATTTCTTTTTCTCAGGCATCAGATCATCTTTGAAGGGGTATCTTTCTTTTACGGCTAATAACATCTGCTTCCAGAGGGGGAAGGACCCATTCTGGCATGTACTGATACCTCTGTCAATGGCTGAGTCCCTAGCAATGCCACCCAGTTGGCGAGCTTCTCTACTATCTAGCCACACATTGTTGGCGCCATTGTCCCAACATCGAAGTAACCAGGTGACAATAGGCTCATTTGGGTGGCGTGAAAAGTCTTTTCTCAGACCTCGAATTTCATTCATTTTCAGAGATCTATCAGTAATAGTAACGATGTCTTGCTCACCTCTTACTCTTTCAGGACTTGTTGTTGTCCTCCTAGGCGTTGGTGACCGCAGTCTTATTGAGGGCCCCTCCCCTGGACTCAGGGGCACTTCCCCTGGATCTCAGAGCCACTCCTCTGGACCTCTTTCCTCCTCTCTTACAGTGACTGCTTCCTCTGCTTTCTTCTCCTCCTCTTTCTTCTGTTCTAACTGAGTCGAGATTCGTTTCGTTTTCCGTCCTCTTACAGGGGCAACTGACATCGATTCTGGTGTCTCCTGTGGTTGATCAGGTTGGTCAGTGCCGATGCTCTCACTCTCCAGCTTGGCTTGGAGTCTGTCTCGTTCAATTATGAGGATATTTAGTTCAGATTCAAGCATGGCTTGATGAGACTGAATTCTGTTTAGTTCAGATTGGAGACTGAATTTTGAGTGCTGGAGGGCATCTCGCTAAGTTTGGAGTATGTCCTGTTCGGACTTGAGGATGTCCCTCTCGGACCGGAGGGCATCTCGCTCCGAGTGGAGGGTGTCCCACTGAGATTGGAGACTGTCGAGTTTGGATTGCAGAAAGTCTCTCTCGATTCGGAGGGCATCTCTCTCAGATCGGAGGGAGTCCCACTCGAATTGGAGGTCTTTTCTCTTGACTAGGAGACTCTCTCTCTCAGATTGGAAACTGTCTCTTTCAGCTTGGAGACTCTCTCGCTCATTTTGTACTGTCTTCCTGAGACTCTCCCTTTCAGCTCTCAGACACTCTCTCTCAATTTCAAAAACTCTCTCCTTCTCTGGGATAGTATTGAATAAGGCTCGATAAGCATTAGCCAGGCCCCAAATCATTTGTGCCTCCTCAGATCTGCCTGAGCTGCAACATTCCTGTCTCAAATATCTGTTTAGGCTCTCAGGGTCTTCCAGGTGTTCAGGAGTAGTTCCATGACACTGAAGATGTCCACCTCTCTAAAGTCTCTCCCAAGCCTCTCCACACTCCCTGCCACTCAGTATTCGTGGTTGTGGAGAAGGCTTCTTCAAAATATGATAAATACAAATACTGAGTGAAATAATGAGTAGTACATTCAGGGAGACTGACACCATGATCATCATCATTGGATGAGCATTCAAAAACTGCATAAGGGATTCAAAGGAGAGACTGGGAACCTGCTTAAAAATCACAAGTTCTGTAAAATTAGCAGCTCCCTCTGCAACAAAATATAAAAGAGAAAGAGGAATCATTTTTTTCCCTCTTTACAGAAGTTTACAAATATCCCAGAATATTGGCAGTCTGCCTGGACTTTCAAGGTCAAGTTGAAAGTTGAGAGGCCAGTGAGCACCTGTGAGAAAGATAAACTTTCCCAATGAAGCTCTCTGAGAGCAGAGAGAGAGATTCTTTCTAAAAAGCTAAAAAGCAGCTTCTGCCCGCATTCTCCACCAAGAATGTCGACGGCTTACGGGCTGGTTCAGCCTGGTTCCGTGACTAGCGGGGCGGAGGGATTTCGCAAAATCCGCGCCTCCGGAAAAGGGAAACAGGGGACCCCAAAATAATTAAAAATAAAGTGGCAACAATCTGAGGAGAAACAAACTAATTTACTAAATATGGTATCGGAATGCAAGATAACACACTATAATACAATATAATTAGAATTGAAGCTATGTCACGGTTTTGTGATTTTGGTTTTCAGTATTCCACATCATAACATCATGTAGTGCATTGGGAGTTGAAGTGTTAACACTCTAATCTGGCTACCTGTCCCTACACATGACAGAGGGATGGGCTGGGGGTGGTCTTCTTCTTCAATTCCCAACTAAGAGGCAAGTGCTCCGATAACTTTCTCTCTCCACTTTGTTTGATTTATCCATCTTAATTAGATTGTATTATATTATATTATAGTTAATAAAATAAGTTTACTTCCCTAGAGGTCTGTTCGTTTTCTTTCCTTTCCTTTTCCCTTCCTATTTTCTTCTGGGGTGGGGGGGCTGGGAAGGGGGGCCCTTGGGCCCACTGTCCCTGTCATGGGCATAGACTGGTCCAGGTAACCCCGTGACAAGCTAATAAATCAAATATAATGAGAGAGAAAGATTGTCCGAAAGCTGGGTAGGCCTCACCATAACGCTGAGGTGAGACGCACAGTCCAGTTGAGCAGCAGGGAGAGAGACTGACGAAGAAGAGCCTGGTCAGATGACCTACCAAGGCCTTATATCTGTTCCCCCTGAGCAGAATGATAACAGCACAGCGAACCTGCTTCTGGGGAACGTAGTTCTTCTTCTCTTCTGGGACAGCTACCCAGAACACTTTACCTCCCAGTGCACTACATGATGTTATGATGTGGAATACTGATAACCAAAAATCATAAAACCGTGACACTTGGCTTTCCTAATCCCCTCTCTGCAAGCCTGGACAGAATCCCTGTATTCTTCCCAGCTGACACGCCCTTGCTTCCGCTGTCTGTGTTTGCCCTTCTTTTCCCACAATCTGACCAGCAGGTCCCTGTCAAGGCTTGCTGGTGTCCTGCCTCCCCTGCCTGCTTTCTTATTCTGGGGGATGGAGAGGTCTTCTGCTCTCAGAAAGGCATCCTTAAAGACTAGCAAGCTTTGTTCCACTCCTTTGTATATAATGTCTTCTTCCCAGGAAATCTCATTCAACAATTCTTTTAACAACCTTGTCACAGTTCCATGACAGGGGATGAAAGGATCCATGGTCTGACGCCCTGGCAAAAGGGTAAGGGGGGTAGGGAAAAGGCAGGGAGATGGGTCTGGGCAAGAGGTAAAAAAAAAAACAAAAACCAACAAACCAAAAACAGCAAAAAACACCCCCAGCAAGCTAAAGGAGAATACTAATTTACTGAATACGATAGCGAAATGCAAGATAACACAATATAATATAATTGGAATTGAAGCTAATAAATCAAATAAATGACAGAGTGTCTGAAACAAAAGGCCTTACTGTAATGCTTTGGGCAAGATGGCTAGGGAGCACACACAGCAGAGATTAGCAGAAAAGAGACAGTCCCATGACTCCCAGACAGTTTTATCTTTCCCTCTGAATGGAAAACAGAAATGGAATAATGAAGTCTTCTGGGAGCTGTATGTGGTTGAAGATGTAACTGTGGGAGAGTCACTATGGGTCTTGTAGTTATGAAACCTTAGGAGTCAGCAAACTAGAACAAGGACAAACTCGGGGTTAAAGAATAACAAGAAGTTCTGTTTACACTGTTCTGCTGATACCACAGTCCATCTTCTCACGTTTGAGGAGGCTGAGAAACTTGTTATTGCTGTTGCTTGGTAGAATCTTAAGCCAATGAGGTGTTAGTGGAAAGTTACTGCTTTCTAGTGGAGTGTATATAAGATGTATGTAGAGTACAATAAATAACCCCTCTGATGCCATGATAACCTAGAGAGCTCTCTCATTTGGGTCATGCGCCAACAACTGGCACCCAAACAGGGACTTGACAGCTTGATGGGTGTTCAGCTGACCAGTGGCAAGACCCACTGAACTCAAGACTGCTGAAAGGAAGCAGCATCAGGTCCGCTGGAAGGAAGCAAGACCAGCTGTGCGGCATCATCATCTCTGCTGGACAGAGGTGAGCAGTGGGGAATTATGGGCGGTGGTATGTCCAAGGAACAAAAAGAAGTTTATCAGATGATGGAGGGTATTCTCTGAAAGCATCGTGTGAACGTAGATTCTTTTTATTTGAAACGTCTTCTTGTATGCGTTTCCAGCCGTGTAGGTGGAGTGACTAGTGTCTCCATCTACGATACAGACATATGGGACGGAGTGGGGCTGAAACTCTGGGACGCTGCTACTTGCTCAGATACTGTAGTGCAAGGTCTTTTAGAGCCATAAAGAACTGTTCTGGAGACTTTAAAGAAACATAGGTGTTCGGCAGGCTCGGCAGAGTCTGCAGCGCCTCCGTTATCAGGTGTGGGGCAGATCAGACAACCCGCTGGATCCCGGGCCTGTGGACCCAGAGAAAGAACCCAATCCCTCTTCTGCAGATAAAACAGCTGCTAAACTTTTACCTTGATATTCTGATATTTGGCGCCAAATATCAGAAACGCTCAAACAAATTCGACAAGGAAGGACAAATTTTTCCGACTGTTCCTCATCGCACTCCCCGCCACCCCGGTCTCTGCCCCTCGGAGCGGGAAGCAGCTCCCGCCCGGATCCGATCCGCGACTTCAGCCCCTCCCCCGGCCGGGGAAGAAGAAAAATCGCGGTCCTCGGAGAACGCCGCCGCTGCTGCTGCTGCGAGGCGCCCGCAGCCCCGCGGTCGCAGTTCGCTCCGAACTGTCCCTGCCTCGCTGCCGCCATCCGCTCCCCTCTCATCGCTCGCCGCGCCGCTGCCGCTCGCCGTGACGCTGCCACTAACCCTTGATTCCACGACAGTGTGAGCAGCGGCTACTGCTGTAAACGGGTTGGGAAACGGATTGAGTGCTTTCCTTTTAGGGCGTTCATCAGCCACAATGCAAGGTCTTTTTGTGTTACCCGGACTTATAGATGCTGGACAATTGTATTGCTGAATTGATTTATTTTGAGGCACAGCTGGTGCCGACTGCACCCATGGAAAGGGGGGCCACAGGGTTTGGATCAAAGGGGACCCCCACACAGAAGTTTGATATTTCAGGAATTTTAGACACAGACAGTGCTGACAGTGCTGTGACTGTTCTTGTTCACGGTGCCAGGCCCACTACTGACTTAAAAGGCTGCTTTTTCACTATCTCTCTGGACCCCCACAATGCTCCTAGGTTTGCATTTTCCATCCATTCTGGAAATGCATCACCACCAACCCAGCAGTATCATTGGATGGTATTACCAACGGTTCATTCTTCTCTTCTGGGACCTAGGTACCCACAACTAGAGCATTAACACTATAACTTTCAGTGTACTACATGACATGAAATACCAATAATAAGAATCACAAAACCACAACATTCCACCCCTTATTACACATCACTACATCATGCTTAATGTATCAAAGAATCACATATACAAACAAACAATAATTAACATGCATTAAACAGACATGCACAGATATAGGGAGAGATACATGGAATTACTGACTGCACTCCCCCAGCATCAAATTCTTTCGTGATACACATTTAAATTCGTCATTTTTTCTGCATTACCTACCAAGTAGACCCAAGCCCCTAAGAAAAACAGCTGCACAGACAGATTTGCCTTTGTCTGGAGTTAGGAAGACCCAAACCGCTTTTCACAGAATGCTCTTTACATACGCTGCATGGACCTTATCTCCCTCTACAGTATGTAGGGAACTAGATTGGGCAGGTCCATCTCAATTGATAAATCCTCAAGTATTGACCAGCCAAGTGGCTTCTGCTAAATGCTTCTCCCAATGCTTGTATGTTCCACCACCTTAAAGGAAATGCTAAGGCACAGCTTGAAACAGTGATTAAGCATCTGGTAGGAAAGCAAAGCCAACACAGGGGAGCTTAGGTGCATGCAATGTACTTGAGTGACCACTCCTTCCCAGACCTCATTTAGGGATTGGCAGTGGAAACAAGAGCATTTTTTCTGGAGATCCCTGCATTTCTGAGACCTTCTAAAGGTAGGTAGATTCTTTTCCTTATTTCTGTGCCTACTGCTGTTGCATTTGAGCAAATCCTTGCTTGCTGTAGCCTCGGATTTTGCTTCTCTGCTGTCACTGTTGTGTTTACACTTGGTGAGCCAGGCAGTGTACATACTTAGGCTGGATTATCTTAAGAAGATAATATGTTGACTGGTCATTGAGACCCCTATTACCCCAGAAGAGGAACTCTTGGGGGAAACACTGGGATTCCTGGGTTCCCTATGGCTGAGTGCTGTACAGATTAATGAAGAATAGAGACCTGTACAGTCCAACTAAAGGATCTAGAAACTTCAGATCCTCTAGAACTAAGACCAAAAATTACTCAAAAAACTAAGAAAGTCCAACATAGACTGGCAGGATTGCCACCAGAAGAGTGGACCCCTGCCTGCACTACTTTATATGTGATGACACGCCTGTACACAGCTGCCAAACTCATGTATTTACTACAGTGAGTTAAACAGAAACCACAAGAGTGTATACCAGCTTGGCTCTTACGACTATGGGACACGGGGGCTGAAAATGTGGTTATTAACAGACCAAAGATTTCTAAACTTGAATCAATCAACACATATCTGGCCCTTGGATGAAGGCTATATGTGACTTCAATGCATAATGAGTATAATCATACTCTAGTTCAATGGATAATGGCTGCATGTAGAATCATGTGGCCAAATAAAAGCGATGTTCCAATAAATGCCGGATGTTCAAAGTCCAGTCTATGGACTTTGATGGAGGAACTTCAAAATTACATTAGAGAACTGGGAATGAAAGAGGTGATAAATGATGACGCTTTTGAGAGTCAAGACCAGGTGAAGTTCTCGTCAGGGATGAGGAACCTCATCTTACAACAAGTTCCTCTCCAGCAGTATGGCCCACTATAGCGTTCATACTAAACTCTTTGGTAGACTTGGAGACCATCATCCAACAAGCAGCCCAGTTGGTGGCTGATCTAGGAGAAATGGAGCACCTACAGACCCGGCACAATATGCGGATACTGGAAGGAACTGAGGTCTTTAGCTAAAACTAGCAGATCCACCTCACGGAATTCTCAATCAGGACCTCTATGGATATCCCAGAAAGAGAATTTTAAAGATTTATTCTGATCTGGGGTTCAATTTGCAAAAAATTAATCGCCAGACCAATCATACCCTCCTCCAGCCATGGAGGCAGCTGGAGGACAATCAAAAATTTCAAAACATCCCCCAGAAAGCAGAGGTACAAGTAATTGAACAAGCATTGAATGTCAACATGGAACTTGGAAGATTTTGTAATTCCAAACAAAAGGAAAAAGCCTCCTCAAGTGACCCGAGCCACCTGAGGAAAAAGAATTGGCAATTGCACAGTTAACTGTGTGATGGGGATGCTGGCCACCAGATGGGACCAGAATCCCGATGTTGAATTAATTATTTCTTTGGTCACAGAAGAACATACAGTGAGTGATGGCATTAGTTGACAAGGGCGCAGAAACTTAGATTATTTATAGTGATCCAACTAAATTCTATGGAAACAGAGTGATGATTGATGGGTTTGGAGGACAGACCATTCCTGTAATCCAGGCATGGTTGAAGTTGGGGGTTGGATGTCTCCCACCCTGGGAATATAAGGTGTCCATTTCCCCAGTCCCAGAGTATATACTGGGCATAGATATACTATGGGGTCCGTCTCTCCAGACTGTGGAAGAGTTCAGACTGAGAGAGAGATGCATTAGTATCTGGGCAGTGCAGGTGATATTTAGAGGCCATGTGAAACATGAGCCTATTTGCCTGCTAGAGCTATGCTGGATTACTAATACTACACTGTGGAGGAATGGCTGAAGGAGCAAGGCAGCCATGACTCGCTGTACGAGCAAAATCTCTGCGGCATCACAGAAGGCATCATGCTGGAAAAATACTGTGAGAACAGGATAGTGGAGGAGTGCAGATAAGGGTCACTGTGGCCTTGAAGCCAGAAGCAGATGCAAGGCATGGAATTAGTGCGTGCACGATTTAGGAACTTGATAAGCTGGAATGTATACACCCCCCCCTGTGCTGTAAATATGAGTAGCTGATGTAGCAATGAGCATTAGTAACCAATCTGATTAATGTCAATAAGATATGTAGCCAATCGGGCAACGCCAAGTATACTCTCTTCCTTATAAATGGATTGCTCTGTTTAGAATAAAGTGAAGCTTTTACCACTCATATTGAGTTTGTCATGCTTCCCCGCGCGCCGGACACCCATCCCTGCTGACTCCGCGGCACTACACAGTATAGACTCCTGGAGGGGCAAGAGGAAATCTCCAGAATGGTACAGGAATTAGAAAAAGCAGCAGTCATAAGACATGCACATAACCTGCGTAATTCCCCCATATGGCCAATACAAAAGTCAGATGGCACATGGAGAATGAGAGTAGATTACAGAGAATTAAATAAGGTGACGCTGCCATTCATGCAATAATTCATGGCCCAATATTGCCTCCCAGATGGACACATTGAGTAGGGAGATAGAAACCTACCATTGTGTCCTAGACTTGGCAAATGCATTCTTCAGTATTCCCATGCATGAAGAATCACAAGACCAGTTTGCATTTAGGTGGGGAGGCAGGCAGTGGACCTTTCAGGTCCTGCCACAAGGGTACGTGCGCTCAACAACCTATTGTCATAACCTAATGGCGCATACCCTGGTAGATTGGAATAATTCTAATAACATCAAATTGTACCACTATATTGATGATCTCATGTTGATGTCTGACTCACTAGAGGCATTAGAGAAGTCAGTAGACTCACTGACTACTCATTTACAAGAGAAAGGTTGGGCTATAAACCCACAAAAAGTGCAAGGACCAGGCCTGTTGGTGAAATTCCTGGGTGTAGTTTGGTCGGGGAAGACCAGAGTGCTACCCAGTGCAATAATAGACAAGGTTCAAGCGTTCCCAGTCCCTATTGAACCAAGCCAGCTGCAAGAGTTTTTGGGTATACTGGGACAATGGTGTTCCTTTATACCCCACCTAGCACAGCTGCTGATGCCTTTGTATCAACTCACAAAGAAAGGCCAAAAATAGGACTGGGAGAGAATGGAACAAGAGACCTTCCAGCAAGCAAAACCAGGCCTGTTAAACAGGCCCAGGCACTAGTGTGTTTGTTCCTACCCTACCAGCTGATATGTAACTCAGGATGGGTTTGTTTGGGGCCTATGTCAGAGCCAGAATTCTGCTTGAGCCCCAGTTGGATTCTGGTCTCATGTGTGACATGGAGCAGAAGAAAGATACAGTATGATTGTAAAACAGTTATTGGCCACCTACTCCGCATTATAGGCAGTAGAGCCAATAACCCAAACATCTGAAGTTTTAGTTAAGACTGCTTTGCCAGTTCAGGGGTGGGTGAAAGATCTGACCCACCTTCCTAAGACAGGGGTGGCCCAAGCACAAAAGTGGCACAATGGGTGGCCTATCTCAGCCAGAGGAGTAGTCTGTCTTCATCACCACTGAAGGAAGAGCTTCAAAAGATCTTAGGCCCAGTGATGTATCACACTGATGCGCTGAAAGAAACATTGGTCGCTCCACCAGAGAAGAGTACTGTTCAGGAGTGGAAATATCCCATTCCTGAAGATGCCTGGTATACGGATGTATCCAGCACAGGTAACCTGAGCAAGTGGAGAGCAGTGGCATACCATCCCTTCACTGAAGCAATCTGGTTTGAAGAGGGGGATGGTCAGAGCAGTCAACGGACAGAACTGTGAGCCATGTGGATGTTTATAACCAACAAACCTGGTGACGGTATCCTGAATATCTGCACAGATAGCTGGGCTTTGTTCTGGGGGCTCACTCTTTGGACTGCGCAGTGGGCCACCCAGGAATGGACTATTCATGCTCATCCAATCTGGGGCAAAGATATGTGGTTGGATATCCTTATGTCTATGGTTATATATGGTTAAACACAGGACCATACTTGTCTACCATGTTTCTGGCTGCCAACCCCTACAATGAAACAATGAAACCAACACACCAACCCAAGTTCAATGGATTGAAGAGTCACCATCCGAGAACATTGCCTGCTGGTTACATCAGAAGCTGTGGCATGACGGACAAAAGACAATTGCAGGGACACGGGGGCTGCCCATCCAACTCTCCGATATTGTCTCAGACTGTGGCGATTGCTTCAAGATCAGACTGAGACTGCTGCCCGAAACAACAGCCCACCTTGCTAGAGGACACAATGCTCTCCAGTGATGGCAGGTTGATTACATTGGGACCCTCCCCCTTGGTCTGAGGTGGCGAGGTGTGCCTTGACCTGCGTCGACACAGCAAGAGGACTAATGCAGGCCTATCCAGTGCCGAGAGTGAACCAGGCATATACCGTCAAGGCACTCACCAAGTTGATGGCTGCCTACGGAACACCTCAAGTCATCGACAGCGACCAAGGGACTCATTTTACTGGTATGATGATGCAGTGCTGGGCAGAAGAACACAACACTGAGTGGCAATTCTGCCTGCCACGTAATCTGATGGGGGCAGGCCTTATTGAATGCTATAACAATATTCTTATCGCTGCACTGAAGACAGACTCTCCATCCCTGCAGGGGTGGACAAAGAAACTCTATGAAACCCTGCGGGACGTGAATGAAAGGCCTAGAGACAGCAGATCCAGTGCCCTGAAAATGCTACAGACAACATGGGCCCTCCCCCCTTAGGATCCAAATTACAGGCACCGATAATCGGGTAGGACTCCAAATTGGCAACGAAAATAACCTTCTGCTCCCTGCCCTTGAGAATCTAGAACCACATACCCATAAAATAGAATGGCCTTTGAAGGTGTAAGTAGTTCCACAGTGGTGTGGCCTACTTGCACTTTGGGGGAGATTACTGGATGCTGAGGGGATTTGTAGTCCCTCTCCAGAAATAGGTACATGGCCTGCTGACATCGTGGTCAGTACTCTGGTTTTCATTGCTAAGGGGACCTTAATCATGTTCCCATCAGAAATCTGGAGCCCCCTCCCCCCTCTCCTTTGGTTCCCAGTATAGTTATGCAGCCTCAGATATGGGGCCAGGGGGTGGGGTACAGACGGACGGGACATGCCCCATTGCAAGCCAAAGTGTCGACCCAGGACAGGAACATAGCCTGTATCTTACCATGCAGGGTGGGCCTACCCCTTTCTTGTACCTCTGAAACATCTATGCTACTCCCCATGAGTCTCTTTGTGTCCACAGAATTGCCAGGAAGAGCAACATGTCATCAAGATGCTCCAGTGTCACTATCAGATCAGCATGACATCTTGTGATCAACTGTATGGGACTGCTGGAAGCAAACCTTCCCTGGTCCAAGCAACTAAGTGCCTCCAGGAGAGCCATTGAGTACTGGCCCACAAAGGAAGGTGAACCTCAACCAAGAACCAATCATCAATCGTCTTATATTTTGTCAATCTACTCCACGACAGGCCAATTGTACAAATTGTCACAGTATACTGGATCAGAGTAATGGAAAGGACTTACCTTCAACCTGCTTAATCATTGGTTCATGCTGTGAAGGGGTGGAGTGTAGTGGGAATGCTAAGTCATAGCCTGAAACAGTGATTGAGCAGCTGGTGGGAAGGCAGGGCCAACCTAGGGGAGCTCAGGTGCATGCAATACACCAGAGTGACTGGAAGAGGTGTAGCCAGGAACTACCCCTTCCCAGCCCTCGTTTAAGTGTTGGCAGTGGAGGTGAGGGCAACTCTTGCTGGAGACCCCTGCCTACCTGTGGCCTTCCTAAGTTTTTTTCCCCCCTTTGTTTCTGTGTCTGTGGCTGATGCATTTGGGCTTATCCTCACTTGCTGCAGTCTAGGACTTAGCTAACCCATTATTATTGCTGTGCTTTCTGTTGCATTATAGCGTTACAGCCAGTCTTTACCTGTTAGACTTATTTTGGTTTCCAGTGTAGTCAGCTATTGAGAACACTCAGTCACCTTCAAAATACAAATTGATTCTGTCCCTTCATGACTTGAGGGCATTAGAGTGTACTGCATGCCAGTATCTACCAGTGCCTCTTATTTCTGTGGTTCTGATGTGCCAGGCCATTGATCCCACACAGTCCAGTATGCTGTATTATCCCTTTCCCACCCCTGGCTAGGGGCAGGCCCCTCTAATTGTTATCTGTACCATTCTTCTATTTTAAGTCATGATTAGGACCCTTTTGCTGTTTTCCTCATTACCTGGAGCTATAACCTTTGTAGAGGAGCTCTCCTTGGTGGTTGACCCATTTTTTTAATTCTCTTACCCATGCTCATAGATGCAGGAGTGGGTTTTTTATGCCACTTTGTTACATTCAGAAAGATTAGCATGGTGAAAAGGCAATACAGGAGTGGAATGTCAAAGGGACAGACAGGAAAGGAATGCTCACTTGTCTCTGAGGATCAAGGCTTATGGAGACAAACTCCACAAGGGAAGGATCTCCAACCAGAGACCGTTCTACAATGGCAGTCAGCCCTTAAATGAGGTCTAAGAGAGGTGGAGCCAAGCTCCACTCCTTCCTGTCACACAGGTGAATTGCCTTCACCTGTGCTCCCAGGTGATCAATCAGTGGTTCAGGCTGTGACTCAACAGTTCCCATACACACTTCTTCATATCTTGTCAGCACTCATATAGGTAACTCCATCACCTTGCTGCGATCTCACAGTGGTGGAGGCAACCACTGGGTGTCTTGAAACATATGCAGTACCCCATGCTACCACTCGACACACCATATTAGGTCTGGAGTAGCAAATCCTGTGGCGACATGGCACCACAGAAAGAATTCAGTCTGATAATGGGACTCGTTTCAAAAATTCACTTGTGGATACTTGGGCCAGAGAACATGGCATCAAATGGATTTTGATATCCCTTACCATGCACCAGCCTCTGGTAAGATCGAACGCTACAATGGGTTGTTAAAAACCACGTTGAAAGCAATGGGTGGTGGAACATTTAAGCACTGGGAGAAGAATTTGGCAGATGCCACCTGGCTGGTCAACACCAGAGGATTGGTCAATCAAGATGGTCCTACACAATCCACATCCCTACATACTGTAGAGGGAGATAAGTCTCTGTAGTACATGTAAAGTGCATGTTGGGAAAAGCGGTTTGGGTCCTTCCAGCTTCTGGAAAGGGCATACTTCTCCATGGAACTGTTTTTGCACAGGGACCTGGATGCACTTGGTGGGTGATGTAGAAAAATGGGGACATCCAGTGTGTACCATAAGGGAATTTGATGCTGGGGGAGTGCAGTCAGTGATTCCGTGTGTATATATGTCTATATATGTATATAGATATGTGTATATGTAATGCATGTTACTTATTGTTGTTTAGATAGTGCATATGTAATGCTTATTAATTATTGTTTGTTCGTATATAGATATATGTTAAGAATGATGTGGTGATGTGGAATAAGGGGTGGAATGTTGTAGTTTGGTGATTTTTTCTGTGGTCAGTATTCCACATCAGAACATCATGTGAACCAGTGGGAGTTAAAAAGTTAATGTTCTGGTTCCGTTTACTGGCTGTTATGGGCATTTGGAGTATCCTGATGGGAGGGGAGGGGCAGCATCCCAGAAGGACTTGGCGCGAAGAGGAAGTGGGGTGGAGCTCCGGACAGGAGCCCAGCGTCTGTCTGCCCTGCTGCCCCAGCTCAGCCTTCTCAACCTGCTGTGGAGAAAAGCACATGCTTCCCTCGAGCTATTGTGGTTTGACTTGCATTTTGGATACTCTTCTCTCTTTCATTTTGTTTGATTTAGTTAAATTTAGTAAATTACTGTTCCTCCTCAGATCGTTGCCGGTGTGCTCCTTTTGTTAAACCCATCTACTAGCTCCCTGCCCTTCCCCCTCTCCCAGAGCGCACAGCCAGGGGCCAGCAAGATAAAGCGGAAAACTGTTAGTACCCCTTCCTTTTTTTTTCCCCTTGCTCTTTTGTCTCTCCTTTTTTTTTTTTTTTTTTTTTTTTTTTTTCCTGGGGCCTGTGCCCCCCTGTCATGGACTTATATCTAGGGATAACCCCATTACATCTACCTGTGGCCTTCCTAAGGTAAGCGGCTCTTTTCCTTCATTTCTGTATCCATGGCTGCTGAACTTAGGCTTGTTCTCACTTGCTGTAGCCACAGTCTTTGCTAACTTGTATTATAAAATCTACATAACAGTCAGGTGGAACACCTGGTTTCCTCTTTTTCCTGTTGTTTTTCACCCCAAACTTGGCCAGAATTCATGGAGGAACCAAGGGAGTTGTGCTATGTATTTTGGTGTACTGCAGGCCTCTTTCGTGAGACTTTCTGCCTAGGCCCATGCAACATGATTAATTGAGTAACAAATGTTGCAGCAAAGTTCCCTTGTGATCAAGAAGGATATAATTTAACCATCATTACTGCATAAGAGCATACAACAGAGCTTCTGTAGATGAACACCAGAGTATACGCTCCTACTGACATGACAAAATATGGATAAATGTCATCTTATATGTAAGTTAATACTGTACGTATTAATTATACTATGAGATTGTGAGGTTCATTTATAGGTCAATTTTGATTGAGGGCCTATCTATCTCAGTATTTCAGGGTGGAAGGGACGTCTGGAGATCATCTAGTCAATCTCCTTGCTAAAGCAGGTTCCCTAGAGTAAGTTGCACAGGAAAGAATCCAGGCAGGTTATGAGTATGTCTAGAGAAGCACAGTGTCTTAGGCACTCACTCAGATGTGAACGATCCATATCATTTGTTACAGGTTCTAACATCCCCTATATGCATTCACAAGTTTTCTCTTGTAACTTTCCCACCCGTCTTTACATGTCAGCAACACATTCCACAAGCATGCCTTAACTGTGCATGCAGGCACTTATCCAACCAGAGTCATGAGTTGTTCCTAGCCACATGCTTTTCCTCCAGTCGGGGTCATCATCACACGGCCGTCGCACAGCTTACTTTGTTTTTCTCTTCTTCTGGAGGTGTCCTTGGTTCTCAGCCTTGCTTTCTCGTGCCTTTTATCTTGATCTGCAGCTTCTGCTCTGAGTAATCCTTCTTGTATTCTCACAATTCCTTTTTTGTTTATTAGCAAACTATTAATATACTACCAAATAATAGCACTAATCATAATAATAACATAATCACGTCTTGTACACTGCATCCCAACCACACGATATAGAGATTTCTTCTTCATTTTGTATAACACTTTGTAACAGTATTGTCAGATGCGTTTAGGTTATCATGACTCAATCAAGGCTTTGATTGTTAATACGCTGAATCTAAAAAAAGAGATAAGGAAAACATAGCATAATAACAAGAAGCACTATTAAACCCATTAAAATAAGAACAAACACATGTTTGGCCCATGGCCCAAGCTCCTGCAACCTGGAAAGAATCCCTGAGGGTACCATTCTGTGTACCAGATTAGAGAGAATCTTTCATTTTTGTATACTCTGATATATTGATTTTTGAATGATCACTAAGGTTCATACAACACGTGCCTTTAAAATCTTCACCACCATGCCTTTGGGCTAATAATAGAAAATCAATGGCCGCAAGATTTTGTAAAGTTGCATGTTGGATAGAATCAATGTAAGTGGGAGAGCCTGCTGAAGCATCACTAGTGGCATTGTTTTTCTTAGCCAGCAAACATCCTAACTTGGTGAATGTGGCTAAAGCTTGAGCAGTAATGTTTCAGGGTATGTTTGGATCTGAGAGACAGGATGTCTCAGGAGTGGAGGCAAGCAAACTATGCAGTCAGAGCAGCACAGATGTGCATGACTTTTAGTCAACACATGTACACACACACACACACCAGCATCCATTTTAGATAATCCCACAAGCAGGAAGCAGAAGCTCCCTAAGTTAGTGCATCATTATTTATTGACATCAGAAAGGAGAGAGAAGGAACATGCCAAGAGTGGATTTGATAGGTAGTGCCAGCAGGGCATCCCTTGCTTCAAAGTGCACTTTGCCTCTCTTGCCCATCACAAACTCTCTCCTGCTTTTATTCTTCACTGGATCTGCAGGGTTTTTTCCATTTGTACACTGCATCCGCGTGGCCATTGCATGACACAGAGCCCAAGTGGAACACCTGCTTGCAAAACAAAATAATAAACTACCAAGATTAGCTCTCTATATGGAACAAAATATTTGCAGCTATAGCCACAAATATCAGTTCCTTTAAAAGTATCAGAATACTTTGTTCCATCCCAAGATCATTATTAAGAAAGGGCTAATTGATAGGCTAATAACATCATAACCGAGTGTTACTGATAATGGGGTGGTAAAATTACATTGAAAGAGATATTCCCACAGATTCCAGAGCCGGTAACATTAAATCTTGTTCAATTCACATTTGATCCACTACTAAAATAAAGGAAGAAGCACACAACAACCTAAACAATGCCTAATAATTCTTGATGCTGCATTGGTAACACAGAAAAATCACCCACTTTTTTCATACCATTACCAGTGTTGTTATTATGATACCATCCAGTGGGTAATACAGCCATTTTTCGTCACTTCCTATGGCACCCATAAGTTATCTACAATACAACAAATTATAAAACAATACAAATAAGTAAGAAACACACAGTCCCAGTCATCATGAGGTCTGGATGCTATTTTCTGCCTTGAGATGAGGCCAAATGTACGGCGCTGGAACCCATGTAGGACCAGTCCCTGTGGAAACACAAGCATATCCATGACCCCAAGTTATCAGTGGAAAGGGACCTTCCCAGTGCCCTGTGGCTGTATTCTGAATGTTAACCATTGACCATTCCTTGAGCACTGGGGAGGCCCCAAAATGATGGTCTGCTCAAATTGTATCTGTATGATCATGATTCAAAAAATTCAGCACAAAGCAAAGCCTTACATAATCTTTCTTGTGGTGTGTCTCCCGTATTCCCCCTTTTTTGTTTATTAAGAATGGATTTCAATGTTTGATGAGTACGCTCAATGATAGCTTGTCCAGTGGGAGAATGAGGAACGCCTGTAATATGTCTAACCCCCCATTCTTGGAGGAAAGTTCGAGTGGCCTTGGAAGTATACGGAGATCCATTATTAGTTTTAATAGTATGTGGGATCCCATAGCAGCGTAAGCAGATAACCAGTGTTTATGGGCGTCACAACTGCATTCGCCTGTATGTGCTGTGGCAAATATGTAAGAAGAATGAGTATCTATTGTTACATGTACATATTTTAGACGGCCAAATTCGGGAACATGAGTGACATCTGTCTGCCACAGTTGAAGAGGTGCTGTGCCACGGGGATTTGTCCCAATCTGAGGCAAAGGGGCAATTGCCTGGCAGTTTGGGCATGTTAGAATAATGTTACGGGCTTGATCCACTGTCAGTTTGAATTGTTTTTGTAAGGCTCTCCTATCCTGATGGAAAAATTGATGAGAGAATTGAGCTTGTTGAAATAACTGAGGGCTAGCAAAGGCAGCTGTGGCTTGATCAGTCTTACGGTTGCCCTCAGTTAATGGACCAGGCAACGTAGTGTGTGACTGAATATGCGTAATAAAATAAGGAAGAGTGTGGTGAGAGGCATAATGTAAAACTCTCTTGAGCTGTGCAAACAAAGCAGGGTTGTTAAGTTCCTTAAGAAAAGATCTTCCAATTCGCTGAATGATACGTGGAACATACAAAGAGTCAGTTATTATATTAGCTTTTGTTCTGCAAAAATGTGAAAAGCTCAAGCCACCGCAGCAAGTTCTACAACTTAAGGTGACCCGACAATATGCACGTCTGCCATCGTGTAGCAGTCGCACACCAGAGAACCACTGCTCAGTGTGTTTTTCCAGAGCCATCTGTAAATACAGTTACAGTATGAGATATTAGAACATGTGAAAGTAAAGCATTCAAGAGTTTGATATTATTATAAGAGATACCAGGAGTGATAAACAAACATGATGGCTGTATCGATGTTGCAATGGTGTTATTACAGAGTTTAAGCATTGTAGTGCTTCTGGCGTTAATTGTTGCTTAGAGGTTAGATCTGGGTCTCCTTTGAGTAGTTGGAATAGAGGGTCGCAACCAGTTGATTGTTCCTAATAATTTTTGCAGACCATTTATTGTCTGCACACAGGGTATTATTTTGAGGGTTTGTGGCTGAATGGAATGAGATGTAGTTTTCTGTTCTAAATATTTCCTTCGAGAGATGAATTCAACCGTCAGCTATTTGTAAACCAACAGATTGTACTGCCTGCTGGATGAGCAGTATAGTATCTATAACTCTTGGTGAAATAAAAAAGTCTCATCCGTATTACAGAAGAATCTCCTAACAAGAGGGCTCAACACCCATTCCCAAGGGGGCTCATTATCCCTGTTGCAATAAGAGTCATGGTGGTATTAGTCAACTTCACTGACTGGGATGTGCCCAAGTCCACTCCTGAGCTGCCGGCGATGACTGGTCTGAGTGAGCTGGCCAGGCCATGGCCAGCTGATTAGGGACCGTATTTGTCGTCATAGCGCACAGTCTCGCGCTCTTCTTCCCATCTCCCAGCAGATCAAGGGGCTGTCCATTAATTTGGTCAAATTATTCATCATCTGGGCAGTAGCCTGATCTCACTACTCAGTCATAAACACAGTATACTGCATGGGAAATAGAATCATTCATAACAAAATTTTCCAATCATGAAAAGTCATATCTTAGCTGTCACTGATTGCAACCAAAAGATTATACGTAAAGTCAGACTGAATTCTATAATCTTTCACTGACTTCCTTAGCTCCTTTACCACCTCATAAAGCAGGGATTCCCTCGGGGGGCGGGGAGGGGCTGATTTGCACATCACAGGAAAGGGATGAAACGTGTCAGTGTCACCCCATGATAATGCCTCTCTTCGGCATTGCTCTACAGAACCGTAGTCTGTAACCGAATTAAATGCTGGAAGCAGGAAGTGGCGTAGCAAGAGGCAGCGGCGGCCGAAGGGGGTGCGGCGGCAGCTCGGTGGAGGACAACATCGGCACGGCGAGCGACAAGGGGGCGGAGGGCGGCAGCGTAGCAGACGCACTCTGAGGTGCGGTGCGGCCGCGTGTTAGGGTGTTCCTCACAGCACTAGCAGCGGCAGTGCTCTCCAGGGTCTGCGATATTCCTCTTCTGCAGCTTGGGGCTGGGGGGAGAAGGTGGCGGCATTGCGGCGAGTGGCGGGGAAGGAGGGCAGTGGGGAACGGTCGGTAGCGTTTGCCATTTCTTTTCGTATTTGTTTGAGTACTTCCGATATTTAAACAGGTAAATGATTAAGCAGCAGTCTTGACTGCAGTAGTAGTAACGTCTCAGAGTTTTGTGCCAATTTTGTCCCAAACTGCTCCATCAAAAGAAAACTCAGTTATCGAAAACTCAGGGACGTAGTTTCCTATCCCATCAAGAAAAGTAACTAATGCTAATACAGGTCGATTCTGAAACTTTAAAATTCTTTGTAATACTTGTTGCTCCTTCGTTAGTGAATTCCCCGTAGTACCCGACTGCTCACCTTCTGCCGTTCGGTGATGATCGCGCAAAACAATCTCACCGTAGTTCAGTCGGGTGGTGCTGCCGGACAGGGTTCACTCAGCCTCGGCTTGATTTGCTCCACACAGTGGGTACCATTTGCAGCATCTGAGGCACAGACTCAGATGTGAATGATCCAAATTGTTTATTGCAGGTTCAAACATCCCTCATATACATTCACAAGTTTTCTTTTGTAACTTTCCCACCCGTCTTTACATGTCAACAACACATTCCACAAACACTTCTTAACAGGCACTTACCCAATCAGAGCCATGAGTCGTTCCTAGACACACTCTCTTCCTCCAATCAGGATCGTTATCATGCAGTGATCACACAGCTTACTAGACTTTGTTTTTCTCTCCTGGAGCCTTCATTGGTTCTCAGCATTCCTTTCTCATGCCATTTATCTTGCTCTGCAGCTTCTGCTCTGAATATTCTTTCCTGTATTCTCACAACCTTCCATCAAATGTTTTAAATCCTTAATCTTTCCTTCTACTAACTGGGAATTGTCACTGATATTGAAACAATGCATCCCTTCAAATTCCTGACACCTGTAATTGTGCCTTAATAACAGATAATAAAACTGTTCTCAGCTTTACCTTTTTTTGCAGAGACTCCCTATCCTTCCTTTGCTCTTCCCAAATTTCAGCTTATTTTGCAGGGACATTTTATCCTTTCTTCTTTCATCTCATGGCATAAAATAACATTTCTGAACTCTGTTCTTGGAAGGGAGTATTATAAGGGGATGTGTGAGTTGCAGATGGCACTGGAAAGGTTTTGCTTTATCAAGTCTAGAAGGTAAGATTCTGTGTTTTACAGCACAGTATTTAGTGTGAAACAAAGTGCTTTTCTCCCTTACCTCCTTCTCTCTGCCCATAAGCACATGGAGAACAGGAGTAGAGGGGAGTGAGAGTGATGTTTTTTGTGCTTGTACATATAAAAGCTAAAGTTAACTCTTCTTTTTGATGAAGTAGAGTTACAGCCAAACATTATCAGAAGAACATTATTACAGTTTCTTTTGCTATCAGTTTCTCTCAAAGCTATGCTATGTCCAACTATTTAAACATTAAGCCATTTTTTTAAAGGATGAAGAAAGACTTGGAACCAATCTGTTTTCATTCTACATGGGATGAACTTAATAAGATGAAGCCTCCTTTTGATACCTTTGCTGATCTTGACAACTACTTGGCTGAATCTAGAGCCACACTGCTGACAAACATTGTCATGCTGGCCTTTTCTTGTGTATAATGACACCTGTGTCATGTGACAGAATTGCTTCTGAAACAAACTGAAAGTAGCTGCTCAAATCGTGGGAAATTTTCATGCACTTTGTTGGCCTGAATGCAACTTTCGGACAAGTTCAAACAGGTCTTTTATGACTTGACTTAAAAACTTCTCCAAGCTGACTGACTCTTGTATTAGAATATGTAAAATCTGAGGTGGGATATTTGGTTTTCAACCTCTCAGCAAAGTATTCTTGGAGCTGGAGAAATTTGTGCCTTAGCCATTCGTTTCATGGAGCTGATAGGTTTTGCATATGTCATTTAAGGGCTGTATAACTGTAGACTGTTCAAGAGTATGATACAGGAGCTAATGTAATGACCTACACTATTGGCTGCCATGGACTTTAAAGAGCTTTTAATTTACTGACTATTTACAACTGCTGTAAATACTCTTTGAACTGCAAAACTATCTTGGTAAGAAACAACATTTGGTTATGAAAAGTCCATGGATATCAAGACTTTGTGCAAGAAAAAACATGTGAATGCCTAACAGACTGAGGTAGGAAAGGGTAGTGAGCTGTCTGCGTTCAGATTAGCCTGCCTAGCTTTGTGAATGCAAGCGCTGCTTGTGCTGATCTCTGCTGTTGTACCTCACTGAAAACGCAGACCACGGGCTTTCTGTGAGGTGCCCTTCAAAATGTGTTCTACAACTTTCTTGAAGAATGGTCTGTGCTAGTCCTAAGCAGTTTGACTGTGATTGTTAATTATGTAGCTGTCCCTGATTTAAGGGATGAATTAGCAGGGGGTTCATTCATTCATTGCTGGCTGAAAGTATCAAAGCAGTCAGTAAGACTGCCAGGATATGTTTTTTTCTACGTTGTGTCCAGTATGTGACACAATTTTGTGGGGCTGAAAGAAGATCAGTCCCACAAGGCTGACAAGAAAAATCAGTTCTGCAGACTGTTTCTGACATATGAGTTTATACTAATCCAACTTAAGGTGTATGTAGACACTGCCATTCATAAGTTCACCAGTCACTCAGCCCCTCACATGTACTCTGAGCTCCTTGAACACACAGGGTCACCTGTTGTTTTAATGAAGGATTGATTTCTAGGAAACTCCAGTGTCTAGTATTAAAGCTGACATAGTTACATCCACGTTTGGCCAAGTTTTTACTTTTGTTTTTATTCTGGGCAATAGTTGACTCTCACTCAAAATAAACAATCCACATGTGTATCTTGAGATGGACCCATCATGTGCAGTTATCAGAGTAATAGTCAGGCTTACTAAATCCTGTGATTACAAAGGAAGGCTTTGGGACTTATTGTCCTGGTCCTGTAGAAGTATAAGGAGATGGTCAAGCATTGTGTCTTTCTGGAAGAGAAAAACAGTGCAAGATAGAGGCAATAGAGCACAACAGCATGACATAATGAAGCCAACAGATAAATCTATTTGATTTATTACTGCTGTTAGAATAGAATAGAATAGAATAGAATAGAATAGAATAGAATAGAATAGAATAGAATAGAATAGAATAGAATAGAATAGAATAGAACAGAATAGAATAGAATAGTTCAGTTGGAAGGGATGAACTGTCTGACCACTTCAGGTCTAATCAAAAGTTATTGAAGTCATTAGCCAAATGAACACTGACTGGCATGGGGCCTCAACCACCTCTCCAGGAAGTTTGTTCCAGTGTTTGAACGGTAAAGAAACTTTTCTGT
This sequence comes from Pavo muticus, assembly GCA_016647715.1. NCBI lineage: Eukaryota > Metazoa > Chordata > Aves > Galliformes > Phasianidae > Pavo > Pavo muticus. Next base: position 1,280,567 of record JACDJE010000292.1, read on the forward strand.
GGCCAGTGGTTTGAGGCCATTTCCTCTGCTGGGGTCAGCATACCGCTTTGTTCAGAGGACTGAGCTGACCTGCAGCCTCTCTCTCCCTAAGAAGACTGGGAGGCAGCAGTATTTATGGAGTGTAGTCACAGCACTACTGGTTCGAGGCTTGTTGCTGTTCTCTCTGCTGCAAAGTTGCAGAGCATCCCCCTGCTGAGAAGCTGTGGAGACATGGAGCACAGGCTGTGCAGGATTAGGAGTGGGTGAGAGATGCACAAGATGCCCTGAGGTCTTAGAGAGAGGCTGGTCAGGCATAAATACCAGACATATTATGCTGTGGGATGTGGGAGCTGGAGAAGTCTCGGGGAAGTGGAAAGGAGGAGTGGAAAGGAGGAGTGGATGCAGGCTTTCTTGGTAAAAAGGATGAAGGTATCAGGTATGTTTTAAGAAGGTAGAAGATGCATAGCAAGGATTTAGAGCTTCGGTTTCAGGAAGAAGGCCAGTCTAACACTGGTGTTCATGGAAGAAGCACAGGGCTTAAGACAGCAAGAGAAAATAAGAAAATAAGAGAAAAGAAAATAAGTCTTGAGCCAAAGACATAAGGTTTTTAGTGGAAACGTGAGGTTTTAGACTATTGGCCCCAAACTCCTAGTACTACTGATGTTTTCACTAGTCATCCTGCGTGTAGTAGAGGATGTCTGCGGTATCTGCGGGCGCCGTGGATGAGTTTGTAGCAAGCTGGGTGGAGGGGGGTCACCTTCGGCCCCACTCCCCGCCCACATTGTCCGGGACAGCCGTGGACCACCGGCGCCACCTGCTGGCTGCGCCTCGCCCAGCGCGGTGCCTGTAATTCGAGAAATCATAGAGAAACCTTCTAAGACAAAATTTCCCTAGCTGCAAGAGTGCTTTGTAATGGTGCTCATGTCGCTGGCATTTCTTCCTTCTATCTCTGTGAGCAGATTGGTGATAGAATATTGGTAATAGACTGTAACAAAATATTGGTGAGAAAGTTCAATCTCTACTGCCATGCCACCAACATCTTGTTTTAATTTTTAATATTTTTTTAATTAAAACAAAAAGAAGGCTGTGCTTCATATTGGGAAATAGTTATTCACATATATATGTACTGCCGAAAAGCAATGAAATGAAAAAGGTGTAATTGTAAAGCAAGAGATCTTTTTCTCTGGCAAGATAGGTCTTGTAAAAGTATAGTAAAGCAAGATGATCAAAGCTTTCTTTGCATTGAATGTCTGATTGCAACTCTGCTCATTCCATTTGAAAATTTGCAGGCAATTTATTTATGTCAAATGAAAATAGAATTACTATTATAAAAAAAAATCAAAAGATTTTCTGCAGCAATCTTGAAACCTACTCTCAAATTCTTTTATCAGAATGGAAAGCGAGACTGCGTATTATTTGCTATTCGCAGGACTGTGTACAGCCAGTGTATCAAAATGTGTAAAATTATTTTCCATGACTTCAGTTAGCAGTGTACCGCACCCATCCTGTGTCCTGGTTTCAGCCCAGACAGCATTAATAGAATGCTCATGTTTGGTTGTTGGTGAGTGATGGCTGCATGCCCTTCCAGACTGACCACCGGGAAGAGCTGCCAACATGGTGGCAAGGAGTAGGTTGTGGGCCACAGTATGATCTGTGGTGGGCTACATGCAGCTCGAGGGCCATGGGTTGAACATGTTCACGTTAAGCAAAGCAGCACAATCCAATACCTTTGCCAAAATTGTCTTTTCATTTGAAACTTAAAATATGAAGTTTGTCTTTTATTTTTCATTTTACTTTAAACAAAAACAAACAAAAAGACGTGTAGATCCAGAATGATGTATGAACATGGTGAGTGTGATATAGGTTTAAAAATACCTTATATAGTGAAAGCTAGCCATTGGCAGATAATTGGTACAATGTTTTTTGGCAGGGTAGATGCCTGCAAATGGATTTTGAACTCTTAGGCTGAGGCCTTTCCAGGTTGACAATAGTACTACTGGTCTAAATATGATTGGATGGTGAATAGAGAATAGAATAGAATAGAACAGAACAGAACAGAACAGAACAAAATCGTTCTTTTGGAAGAATCTACAAAGATTGTCAGGCCCAACTACCTGACCACTTCAGGTCTAACCAAAACTTAACCAAGTAGATGAATAGGCATCATGGAGATCATGGAGCATCAACACCTCTCCAGTGTTTGACCACTCTCAAGGTAAATAAATGCCCAGTTTGAATCTCCCCTGACACAGCTTTGTGCTGTTCCCACACATTCTATCATTTATAATCAGGGAGATAAGAACCTGTTCTCAATTTTCCTTCCTCAGGAAGTTGTAGAGAGCAATGATGTCAAGCAATGAGGACTACAAGTAGCTGTCAATGGTTTACAGGCTGGTTTGGCCCCGTTCTGTGACTATTGGAGCAAGGGGACACATGGACAAACACCCTGGAAAAAGGGAAAGGGGAAAAGGGGAAAGGGCAGGGAGATGATCCTAAAAACAAAACAGCAACAATGATCTGAGGAGGAAAGCTAATTTACTAGAAAAGATATCGGAATGCAAGATAACACAATATAATACAATATAATTGGAATTAAAGCTAATAAATCAAATAAAATGAGGGAGAGTGTCCAAAAACTGAAGGCCTTACTCTAATGCTGAAAGCGAGATGTCTAGCTGGGCCGAGCAGAAAGGTAAAAGAAAGAGCGTCTTGTGATCTGTGAACAGTTTTAATCTTTGCCTCTGAACAGAAAACAGAAACAGAACAATACAAATCCTCTGGGGTATGTAGTCCTTCTTCTCTTCTATTGACAATCCACAGAACTGGAACATTAACTCTTTAACTCCCTGTGTACTACATGATGTTGTGATGTGGAATACCAATAACAAAATCATAAAACCATGACATAATCAAAAAAACATAATTAATTAGATGAATGTCTAGTTCCTGTTTCACATGGAGAGTCTCTGGTATTTCCTAGTCTAAAGAATGTGTAGTTGAGTGGGCCAATGAAGCCTAAAATAATCTGCCCTATCTGTAATGTTCTATTACATAGAACAATGAAGTATGTATGCCTGACTTACGTCTATTGTTTGGTCCTTTTTTTTTCTGCTGTTGGTGGAAGTTTCATTAATGAGAACAAATAGAGGCCAGAGACTTGCATGATATGAAGGGAAACTTTGAGACACTACTGGCTCTGACTATATCCTGTGATATAGACTCTTAAGTGCTTTGTAATAAATCTGCCTCTTTCCTGTCATATGCTTGTTTCATCTGTGGCTGTGGCACAGGTTATTGATACTGTATTTCTGAAGGCTGCAGGAATTTCAAGAAGCATGTACTGTGGTGTTACATATGGATCACCTAAGTCTCGGTTTAGTAACAAAATTCAGACAAAATGAGAAAGGATGTCTGTAACAGTACTACCACACAGAATAGATACTCAGAGACTGTCTTGTTGCTTGTTCCCTGGAAATCTTGTCTTCTGTGTATGACTCAGACTGTCCCAGCATTGATAAGGAACTAAATGTATATAGTATGAAGAAACTTAATGAAACTGATATCAGTGAGTTCTGTGGGGTGTAATTAATTTGTTAGTAGCAAATAGCACTGTTTTCCCAGTAATGTTCATTCAGAAAAAGCAGCAGTGAGAAGCAGTGGAATGACGGAGCTTTATTTTGTCAGTGTACCCATAGAATGGCAAGCAGTGCTAATACAGTACCTGATACTCACACAGCTGAACGATGCAGCAGTTCCAAAAAAAAAAAAAAAAAAAAAAATGAAGCAGACTAGCCAAGGAGAACCTACAGTTGATCCACAGTCCCTAACTAAATCCCTGAGCAGAACACTAGGATTTGGATTAGGGTGTTGAGTTTCAAATCTCTGTAAAATGTGCAAGTCATTCCTGGAGCATTAATCTCAACAGTCCTGTCATGCTGTTTTGCCACCACTCAGTTATGCAGTTATATATGTGGCTATATAAATGTTTTAATTTCTTTCACTTTTTTTTTTTTTTTTTTTTTTTTTTTTTTTTTTTTTTTTTTTTTTTTTAATTTCGGTAACTGTGGCTCCATGCTTCTGTGAATTTGAATTTTTTTGTGTGGAGAAGATCTAATGTCAGTTTTGACCAACACAGAATAGCATTTGTTTCTTATGGCCTGAAATAAAAACATAGCTCAAGGAAAAGACTTTTTTGCTTTACTTTGTTTTGTTTTGTTTCAAAAGGCATTTGTCTCGCTCCAATTACTGGAGGAGGTGGTTCAATATATATGTACTCAGAGCAAGACTAAGGCAGCAAAAGAGGCCAAGATGTTGTCCAACTGATTTCTTACAAATTCTAAGCAATTAAGGAATGCAGGGAAGATGGGGAAGTTAGCAATAGTAAAGAGAGGACCTAGCGAAAGGGTCATGAAGTGGGAATAACCACCACTGTGGATCCAGTGACCTCTTACTGATCTGTATGAGGCTGCACATCGGTTAGAAATCTCTTGTTGACCTGCACGACTGCAGTTTGGTGGAGGAGACACCAACCCTAACTCCAGACTTTCCAGTTCTTGTCCTCTTCATTCTGCTCTTGTGCACCTCTAGTTGCTCAGGACAAAGGCACCTGCTCCACCCATATGGTGATCGGCAGTTGATCATATGGCAATCATATACCTGCTACCCGGTGGGCCGGTTGGCATGCAAGTTCACACCATAGTGATCACTGGCATCCTGGCTTGTATCAGGAATGGTGTAGTGAGCAGGACTAAGGAAGTACTCCTGCCCCTGTACTTGGCACTGGTGAGGCTCCACCTTGAGTAATGTATTCAGTTTTGGGCACCTCAATACAGAAAGGACGTTGAGGTGCTGGAGCAGGTCCAAAGAAGGGCAACAAGGCTTGTGAAGGGCTTGGAGAATATGCCCAATGAGGAGCAACTGAAGGAACTGGAGCTCTTTAGTCTGGGGAAGAGGAGGCTGAGGGGAGACCTTATTGCTCTCTTCAAATACCTGAAAGGTGATTACAGCGAGAGTGGGGTTGGTCTCTTCTCACTCGTGACAGGTGACAGGACAAGGGGGAATGGCCTCAAGTTGTGCCAGGGGAGGTTTAGGTTACATATCAGAAAAATCTTTACAGAAAGGGTTGTTAAGCACTGGAATAGGCTCCCCAGGGAGGTGGTTGAGTCACTATCCCTGAATGTGTTTAAAAGCCATTTGGATGTGGTGCTCAGGGACATGATTTAGTGATGAGTTGTTAGAGTTAGGGTAGTGTGGTTGGGCTGCAGTTGGATGTAATGATCTTGAAGGTCTTTTCCAACCTGAGCAATTCTATGATTCTATGATTCTAAGTCATCCTGACCTGTAAACATCAGCCGAGAGCCAGTTCTTTCTGGTCACTCAACCATACAAGTTCTTTTTATCAGCCTATCATGGTCTCAGGCAGGTGCTGCTGAATAGTCTTTGAGACAATAGTGTTTTCTTTCAGCTACTCACAGCATTCAGATGGATTGATCCTGGCAAGGCAGCAAGCAAAGACTGTATGTGCTGCAGGCCTTTGTGAAACTTTCCCATGTGTGAACCTTTCCATGTATGTGCTGATGTTTTTATTTTCAGGCCAGGGAGCAACTCTCTATGCCATCTGGGTAGCTCTCAGCACAGTGAACGCTGGTCAGTAGTGATAACTCTGCAGATCTGCAGTGGTTCAGAAACTCCTTATGAGTAAGTAATTGGTAACTCTCCCAGATGTCAGGAATATTTCAGTACCCTTGAGATTCTTTGATTTTTCCTCTGCAAACATTTATTTTTATTTCTGATTCTTTTGTTTTGAGGATGCCAGTGAAGTCTATGCATTCTTGAGTCTTGGTAGTCAGATAATGATATTAAGAATCCTATTTTTGCTCTGAGAACTGGTAGGGCAGCCACAAACTATCTGAGATGGTTCTAGTTCATATTGTCCCTGATTATCGTGTCTGTGCAGTAGATAGGATAACTCTTCCTCTTGACTAGTTTTCCTAATCTTATTTTGTTCATGCTTATAAATTAACTCTCTTTTTCCAGATTTAAGCCTCTCAGTAATGATTAGTAATGCAAATGGCAGGATGTCGCAGTCAGTCTCCTCTTACGCTCCTTTTGTTCTGAGGGAGTCTAACAGAAATGATAAAAAATGTAACTACAGCAGAATCTATTTGTAGACAAGATTACTACTCCTCCCTTTGCAGTTCAGAAAATAAAATGTGTACAGAGGATTTCCCAGTGGGAGCAGAAAGGAGGAAGTCAGTTGTATCTATTTCATGAAAAAGTGACACAGGGCGGTTGAAAAGAAATTTTAAAGTTGCTGCATCAGTTCCTGTTCACTTACTGCTTTCTCCTTCCGCAGAGTGTCTGCTGAATTTGTGGAGGTGATTAGGAATATCATAGTAATTTACTAGTCTTTTTGCCGCATCCCCGCTGGGGCGTGGGCGTGGCTTGTGATCCTGTTGCATTTAAGAAGGCCAAATGACTTCCCTTTGTGCTCACATATCCCTTCAAGAGGGAGGCTACGTCAGGCTCCCCATGTCTTTTAAATACTGTACACTTAAAAGTAGGTGAATCTGGATTTTCCTAGAAATAATTCAAAGCTTGTAGTGACTGAAATGTTTTCCTCTGTTGGCTTCATGAATCTAGGCAAGTCTGCAGCTTTACTGCATGGGATCTTCACTGTCTGTAGCAAGAGTAGCAAAATCAGGATGGCAGGAAGGAGGTGCTGAGATCTTGTCCTGTTTGCTGGCATCGCATGGTGTCTTTTGCTATCGATCTCCTTTTGAGGTGACACGCAGTCTTAAATGCTCAGTGTTTGGATGTTTATAGTATCTGTGCCTTCTAGATGTATTGGATTGCTTTTATTATTATTAAAATTAGAATAATCAGTTCCAACAGGAAGTTGACCAGATGTCCTCATTTAATCAGAACAGATACTTTTTTTTTTTATGTTAACATCCAGTTGTCCAAATGCTTTTAGAGCAGACCCATTAATGTGTTCTCATTGCAGTGAGATTCCTGACAGCTGTAAAGAAATGCTTTCTGATAATAGTAAGTCTGATAAGATAATAAGTCTGATTCTTTCATCAGGAGTAAAATATGACTCATAACTAGGAAATGCTGTTTAATGTTCAGGACTTTTGTTAATAAGCAAAGAACATGACTTTCTGTTTGCAAGGGAATATTTCAGTTTCATCCCTGGCATAGAATATTTTCAAGAGAGTTCATTATAAAAGTATTTTTTAGGATTATCTTTGATTTAATTTGTACACTGTTATCTCAGACTACAGGAGGCAGTTGGGATATTGTCTGCAGAATGTGTAAAGGAGAGAAAATACACATTCCAGAGGACTGGAGAGAGGGCAAGGAGCTGATTTGCTTGGCATTACTAGAAGCGAGTTTTACATAAGAATTATAACCACTGTTGAAGACAAGACTCATCCACAGACTGAGTAGCATGAACACTAATTTCTTGTCTCTGCTGACTACAAGCAACACATTTAAATTAGGAAGATGCTTGAAGTTATTTTTGTTCCATTCATAAGAAGACTCTGCTATACTGCATAATTGCTTTGATAGTATTTTATAATATTTGGCTTATTTCTTTTCACTGGACTGGAAGAAGCTACTTTGGATAAACTGTACATTCCACTTTTTGTGGGGTTTTAGTTGAATTAGCGTATGTAATGTAACTTCTTCAGAATGAATGGTTTTGAGAATGGTGTCGCATTCAGGGCTTTGGGTACTATGGCTTGGGACACAGCTTGGGAATGTTGATGGCAGACAAGAGGCAATTGACTAGAAGGGCCATAAATATTCTAGGGAGCAAGCTGGCTGGGCTGTTTAGCAGAGCTTTAAACTAGGTATGACAGGGAAAGGGGGTGTACTGGGTGACAGAGAAGAGGATGGGAATACTGTCACCTTGGGAGGCGTTAGGGGAAAACCCCACACTTGTCATGGAGGTGTGGAGATCAGGAAGGGCTCCTCTGAGAAGGCAACAAGACCAAGAGCCAAGCTAAAGTGCCTCTACACCAATGCATGCAGCGTGGGAATAAAAATAGGAGGAGATTGAAACTGTGGCGCAATTGGGAAAGTTCAACCTAATTGCTATCAAGGAAACATGGTGTGACGAATTCCACAATTGGAATACTCTGAGGGCTACAGGCTTTTCAGAAGGGATAGACAGGGTATGAGGGGTGGGGGAGTTGCCCTCTATGTTAGGAGGTGGATAGATTGCGAAGAGCTGTGTCTGAGAAACAGCCACAATCAGGTTGAGAGCTTGTGGGTTAAAATCAAGGATCGGTCCAGTAAAGGGCATCTAATGTTTGAGGTCTGCTACAGGCCACCTGATCGGGGGGAGGCTGTTGATGAGGCCTTCTTGCTTCAGCTGCAGGAAGTGTCACGCTCGCAGGCTCTTGTCCTGATGGGGAATTTCAACTACCCAGATATCTGCTGGGATAGTGGCACAGCAGGTGGCAGACAATCCAGGAGATTCCTGGAATCTGTTGAGGATAACTTCCTAGTCCAAGTATTAGATAAACTGGCCCGAGGTGAAGCCCTAATGGACCTGGTTCTCATCAGTGCAGAGGAGAGCATTAAAGAGGTTAAGACTGGAGGCAGCCTGGTCTGTAGTGACCATGCCCTGGTGGAGTTGGTGATCTTGAGGAATGCAGGCCTGGCAAAAAGTAGTCAGGACCCCATGCTTCAGGAGAGCAAAATTCTGGCTGCTCAAGGAACTGCTGGATGGGATCCCCTGGGAAACTGTCCTTAAGGGCATAGGTACAGAACAGAGCTGGACACCCTTCTGAAAGCGCAATGGCTCTCCATCCTCCAGCAGAAGAAATCAAGTAGGGGAGGCAGGCAACCAGCATGGCTGAGAAAGGACCTGCAGCTTAAATTGAGGGCAAAGAGAGAAATGTACAGGAAGTGGAAGCAGGGTTGTGTTGCCTGGCAGGAATACAGGGCTGTCGTCCGTGTGTGTAGAGATAGGATTAGGAAAGCCAAGGCACAGATGGAGCTGAACTTGGCAAGGGATATGAAAGATAACAAGAAGGGATTCTACAGATACATAGGCAGAAGGAGACAGGCCAAGGAGAGTGTTCTCCCTCTGATAAAAGATAATGGAGAGCTGGCTTCCTCAGATACAGAAAAAGCTGAGGTACTCATGAGTGCTTTGCCTCAGTCTTCATGGGTGGTCAGGCTCCCCATGTCTGCCAGGACCCTGAACCTCTAGGTGTGGGTGAGAGGAGTGGATTCTGTCCCACTGTGACAGTGGAACAAGTCCAAGACCTCCTCATGGAACTGAATGTATATAAGTCCATGGGACCAGATGATGTGCATCCCAGCATTCTGAGAGAAATGGCTGATGTGGTTGCCAAGCCACTTTCCACCATATTTGAAAAATCATGGCTGTCGGATGAAATACCTGGTGACCGGAAAAAGGGAAGCATTACTCTTATTTTTGAGAAAGGGAGAAAGGAAGACCCCGGGGAACTACAGGCTGGTGAGCCTCACCTCTGTGCCTGGGAAGATCATGGAGCAGATCTTCCTGGTTACCATGTTAAGGCACATATGAGACAAAGAGGTGAACTGAGACAGCCAGCATGGCTTCACCAAGGGCAGATCTTGCCTGACCAATCTGGTGGCCTTCTACAATAGAGTGACAGCATCAATGGATGGGGGAAGGGTGATGGATGTCATCTACCTGGACTTCTGCAAAGCCTTTGACATGGTCCCTCACCACATCCTTCTCTCTAAATTGGAGAGGTGTGGATTTGAAGGATGGACTGTTTGCTGAATTAAGAATTGTTTGGCTGGATGTGATCAACGATACTATGTCTGGGTGGAGGCCAGTCACAAGTAGTGTCCTTCATGGGTTGGTCTTGGGTCTGGTGCTCTTCAACATCTTCATCAGTGACAAAGACGATGGCATGGAGCGCACCCTCAGCAAGTTTACAGATGACACCAAGCTGAGTGGTGCAGTCGATAAGTTGGAGGGAAGTCATCCAAAGGGACATGGACAGGCTGGAGAAGTGGATCCATGAGAACCTAATGATATTCAAAAAGGCCAAGTGCGGGATACTGCACTTGGGCTGGGGCAATCTCAGGTATTTATACAAACTGGGATAAGAGCCCCTTGAGAGCAGCCCTGCAGAGAAGGACTTAGGGGTCCTGGTGGGTGAGAAGCTGGACATGAACCAGCAGTGTGCACTTGCATCCCAGAAGGCCAACTATGTTCTGGGCTGCATTAAAAGAGGAGTGGCTAGCAGGGATAGGGAAGTGTTTGTCCCCCTCTACTCAGCTCTTGTGAGGCCCCATTTGGAGTACTGTGTCCAGGCCTGAGTCCCCCAGCACAAGAAAGACATGGAATTCTTGGAGCGGGTCCAGAAGAGCACCACTAAGATGATCAGAGGACTGGAGCACCTCTCCTACAAGGAATGGTAGAGGGAACTGAGCTTGGAGAAGAGAAGGCTCCGGAGAGACCTCATTGTAGCCTTCCAATACTTGAAGGGAGCATATAAACAGGAGGGGGTACAACTGTTTACAAGGGTGGATAGTGAAAGCAGGGAATGGTTTTAAACTGAAGACAGGGGAGGTTTAGGTTAGATATTAGGAGGAAATTTTTCACTCAGAGGGTGGTGATGCACTGGAACAGGTTGCCCAAGGATGTTGTGGATGGCCCATCCCTACAGGCATTCAAAGCCAGGCTGCATGTGGCTCTGGACAGCCTGGTCTAGTGGTTGGAAACCCTGCACATAGCAGGGGGGTTGAAACTACATAATCATGATACTCCTTTTCAACCCAGGCCATTCTATGGTTCTCTGATTTATACTTATATTCTTACACTTAAGTATTTAGTGTGCGTTAAGGTAAATAAATGTATGCTGGATGAAACTTAAGGAAGACCTCTCATTATCAAAGTATAACAAAGACAAGAGAGGAGTACTGTCTTGTGCATGAGAAGTTAGCTAGTCAATGACAGTATATTTTAAGCAGCTGGCAATAGCTCCTTTCATACCTTAAAATAAAGATCTGTGAGTCTCATCCTAAACCCATGGAACTGAATGAGATTATTTTCACTGGCCTTTGAATTGGCAGTAATAAATAGAATATTTTTCTCTTATTCCCCTTCTGCTGGAAATGAAGAGGGTGCTTTGGGTTTCATGGTTCTTTGAAAAACCTTCTGAAAGAGTGCTGATAGTTATACACAGCCTCCTCTCCATTTTATTGGGAGGGAGACCACTGCAAGGTTAAGGAGAACTGAGTGAGGGTGCATCTTCAAAATGATAGCCTACAGCATGCCTAAAGCATGAAGGAAGAGATTTTTATACAGGAAACAGCAACCTGGATATCTCTTTAGTTATTAGTGAGGATGAAAGAGCTGATTTTTTTCAAGACAGGAAAGGAATACACTTCCAGATACTTGCTCTGACTTATATCATTATAACATGTGCTCTGAAGCCTTGATTAGCAGTGAGCCTAGAGCTTCTGGTTGAGTGATAACTTAACTTGTAAAGCTGTTTTCTTGTTCTCAAGGCTGCGTATACTTCAGTGACAGAAATTAAAAGATGTCCAATTGAATGAATATGTTTCATTCTGTGTGGATGAATCTGTGGCAGTGTATTTACACAGGGTTGTCTGCTGTGCTAATAGTAATCTCCTACAATGCTATTACTGTATTCAATAACTGTAATTATTCATTGTATTAAAAATCAGTTCCTGTGCACTAGCACTCATAGCACCCATGGCTTGAGCAGACAAGGGACAGATGCTGTTAGCTTCTAAACACAATGTGGGCAAACTTTCTGCTTGAGAGTAGATCCCAGTTTTCCCTTGGCCCTCCAGACTCTGACTGTTTGGATTATCATCTCCCCCTGCAAGAGGTACCTGAGAAAGTTTTGGCTGTATACACAGTGCTCCATGGTTCACTTACAGTTTAAATTTTAAAAAGTTTGAGTTTTACTCCTCCAGAAATACTGAGCCGGTACTGGGAACCAGACTCCTGGTATCCTGTCTCTTCTCCCACAGAGAAAACGTCTCCTGCTGGGGCTGGTATGTTATCTGACTATGCTGTTTTGTTTTATAATTGTTGCTGAACTCTTCTACTGATACTTCCTCACTTTTTTGATGTCCCAGTGTTCCATACTGGCTCTAGAGGGTTTTTGATTTTGTAACTATCTATGTAGATATATATACCTATATATTGGTATATATCATATTTATCTCTGTATCTTGCTGTTTATCCTGTGGTCCTCTTCTCCCAAAGAGGCAAGAGAGAAAAAATAAGATTGAGTCCTCACATATGAATTCTCCTTTTTGCTTATTTATTCCCTCTTCTCTTATCCCATGGGTGTCCAACCTTTCTGCTTACCTGGGCTATACTGAGTAAAGAGGAATTGTCTCAGGCCACATATGTGTGAGTTGCTCTGAAAGTAATGCCTTCTATTTATTTCCATGGAAATTGTAACATATACAATGAGCACAGTAATACTGTTTGATAGTGCAAATTCTCAGCTACAAAACGGTGTTTTTCAACATAGTCATCATCATTAGCTCTGCATTTTTGCCAACAATGGACAAGAACCTGCATGCCACATTCATGAAAATCTGTACCAGCAGAGGTGACCCACTGTCACTATCACGACTGCTGAAACACACCACCCACCACTTCACTGTACTAACATTCACTTTTTGGTCTCCATAAATGCTCAGCAAGTGTCCATGTATGTCAGTAGGTGCCTTTTTTTTTTTTTTTTTTTTTTTTACATTAAGGATTTCAGTGAACACAGTTTTGTTTCACATTCACTTCATTGTCAGATGTCAGTTTGTCAGACTGCCCTTTTGCTGCCATCTGTCACATGGCAGCAAAATGTAATGGAATATTGCTGGGAAAGTTCAACCCCTACTGCCATACCACCACCATCTGTCTCTGACAAAATGTTCCAACATCATAAAATAGGAGGCATTACTTTCAGAGCAGCCCTCGTAAAATATATAATATAGTTACTGTATATAAGTAATAAAACTTATTTTAACATTTTCATTAAAACTTAAAACATAAAACTAGTGGGATATTTGATCTTGCTTTTTTGAAATTAATGCATCAGTGTCTGTTTTGACACAAGTGACTGCAGTTCCTAGTGAATTCTCGAGATTTCATCAAAAATCTGCACAAAAATTTTACCTTTATGTACTTCATTCTTGACAACATTTGTTCAGTAATGTACATACTGCTTAAAAGTGACTGAATGAATAAGGCTGGATGGTGAAACAAGGGATTATTTTTTCTAGTAAGAGTTTATAAAAGTCTTGTAAAGAAAAATAATCAAATTATCTGAGTTATATTTCTGATTGTAGTTCTATTCATTCCATTTGAAAATCTGTAGGTAATATGTTTATATCAACTGAAAATTTATTTGCTTATATACCAAACCACTGATGATTCTTTTGCAATCTTGAAACCTGTTCTCAAAATCCTTTTTCAAAACGGAAAGCTAGGCTGCTTATTTTTTGCTAATCAATTGGCTGGTTTAGCTATTATATCAAAATGCATAAAATTATTTGCTGTAACTTGAGTTAGCACTGCACTGTGCCCGTTCTATGTCCTGGTTTTAGTTTAGACAGTACTAATTGCACATCAGTATTTGACAGTTACCAAGCAATGGGTGTACAGCTGGGTCTGTTTTGGGCCCCACAACAGGGAAGATCCTCTGCCATGATGATGCGTGGGTAGGGGTCGAGCCATATGAAGCTCACAGGCCAAGGACTGGATATGCATACCTTATGCAGTACTACGCGACGTGTTTGGAAAGCCTTGTTTACTTTTGAGCTGTTTGGGTTCACAGAAAATTTTTGCCTGTCATTTACATAATGTTTGAATCACTTTTTTTCAAATGCAAAATAAGTCTGTAAAGCACTTAGTAACTTGCTGAGGTCTTGATATTTGCTCAGGTTTACTCTTCAGGCTTGTTAATTTACTATTGCTAGTTTGTGGAGGCTGTTCTCCAGTAACATTCAGGAAGAAGCCATTTTCTGATAAAGTCATGGGTGAGAATCATGGAATTTTTATGTAAAACTAACTTTCAGTATGTACACAGGACCAAAGATATTTGTAACACTTGAATGCTTTTTCTGATGCAGAGCTGATCCTTTTGAACTCCTGCCAGCATTGTTGGTCATGCTTCTGACATGCCTCCTAGTCGATTCCATGGAAATTTCCTTGCATTCTGTACAGAAAGCCTACTCTCAGATGGTGTTTCATGTTGTCATGACTTCAGTTTGCCTGTTTGGAAATACTAGCATGCCTGCTGGTCAGTCTTATATGCTCTGATGGCTCAATAATGCTGTTATCTGACTGGCGTGGGATTTCCTACTGCACCAGCAAAGGTGACCCAGTGTTGCCACTGTTGAAACATATCACCCACCTCCTCTCTGTGTTAACATCCAAAAACTTTCAGCAAATGTTGATGAATGTCAGTGGGTGCCATTTTTTCCACAGAGAGGAATTCAATAGCACACTTCTGCTGCATATACCCTTCCATGTCAGGTGCAATTTTCTCAGACTGCCCCTATGCTGCCATCTATTACATGGCAACAAAACAGAAGGGAAAGCTGGTTGAACTTTCCCACCTTCATTGCCATACCACCAACATCTGTCTCTAACATGGGCCAACATAATAAAATAGGAGGCATTACTTTCAGAGCATGATGGCACAGGGTGCTTCCATAAGAAGAGGCCAGAAAGCAGACCCTGAATGCGTTCTCATGAACTTCCATGGTAATAGAAAGTGAATCAGACCCAAAGGGTACAGACATTAGATTAAGCAACAATAAATGTGATACTCTGAGACAAGTCAATCAGTACCTACAGTTGACATATCACCATAAAACTCTAATCCTTCCGGGCATGAATAATATCCCACTTAGTATCTTCAGCTTTGGTTGCTGGTATCATCTTGTTGGTTCACATCTTATGAATCCCTTGCCTTTCATTTCCTTGTCTTCTTCCTCTGGTAAGGCTCCCTTTCTTCTATGAAAATGGACTGTGTTTTTAGAACCTGAATGTACAGGCAGCCCATCTGGATGCTCTTATACAGCATCACCAAAACAAAGAGTAAGCACTCTACTTCTATTGTTCTGGTTTCCCAAAGCTCTTCTCCCTCTCTTCACCAGATGCTGCCTCATTCTGAGTCCAGCTTGAAGATATTCAATCAGTTCTACTTTCTGCAGTTTGCACACAATAGTTACTGTTTGATCTCATTTCCCCCTTTCAGTTTTGATCTAGTTCTAGTGTTTCATTATCTGGTTTGTTCCAGGAGACCTTTAACTGCTTCATTTTTAATAGGCCTTATTAGAATTGTTGTCTCACTTTGAAGCATGGTGATGGTTGCCTTTCCCATTTAACACGTACTGACTGCAAATCACTTCTAGCAGGCTTCAGCAGAGTGTTTGGAATTATATGATTTTTAAGGTCTCTTCCAACCCAAGCCATTCTATGATTCTATGATCTTGGTCTCCAGCAGTCACTACTGAGTTTATGGTTGTTATCCAGCCTTTTCAAGTAGTTGTTTGACTTAGAACCAAGAAAGAAAGAGTACACAAATGCCTACATGATGGGCTGCTGTTGACATCATCATACAACTTACAAGCTTGCTATGGAGATCCTCACTCCAAAAATTCTGTGTTTCTTTTTTCTATGTATTCCTGTCTATGGTTAGTTTTTGAGGACTATCAAGAGACTGACTAGAGAGACATTACACTTCCTGAAATAAAAGGATGTTCAGTCACCATCTTGCCAAGTTTCAGTGCGCAGAAACAAAAAAAGCCAGCAGCATATTGGGTGGGACTGAAAGGAAATAGACTTTGAGTCCTGTAAGATAAGAGACATCATTTTTCAGTATTGAACTATGCACTGGTATCCTATCAGGTCTCTTTACACTGTTCTGCAGGAGAAAGGCTGTCTTAGTTATCTGTATTTTTCTTTAACAAGGGAATCCTTACCTCATTTATGTTTTCTAGATACTGATGTAATAGTGCAATGCAGCATAGAATTAATTTAAATGATTAAGTGTTATTTGAATGAAAAAGTATAGAAAACAAGCTTTAGGAGACTGCTTTCCACATGAGTTTAGTCTTAACCAAAGCATATATACTTTTTTAGGTGCTGAAGTTATTCAGAAATATTTTGTCTACCACAAATACAGTATAGCTTTGGCATACAACTTGAATAGCACAGTCAGAGAAGGCCAGAAGAAAGACACAATGATCAAGTGAACTATGTAAGCTTTAGTTTTTTTCAGTATCAGTAGTACTGATTTCTATAAGGAATATTCACCCATATGTAGAGCTACCTGAAGAATGAGGAACAACTCGGAGAAGGAAATAGAGGAAATGTGGAAATTTCAAAGCTACGCAATACATGATCCAGGTTCAGTCATTCTTTAATGTCCCCCAAATGTTGAGTGCACTGTAGTTGTGGTAGCAGAGCATATTTTTTGCTACTACATACAGACTATTAGGACAGCACAGTTTTAGTCAAAAGCTGAAACTATTCCTATCCAATAAATGTACTTCATACAGTCTATTTTGCTCACTATGCATATATTTATTAGTTTTGTGTATTAACAAATTCTTCCATTGAAACTTGGAGCTGTTTTTCTCTAGTGATGGAAGAGAGGGTCATACCAGTTTGGCCTCCATATTTAACTTCTATTTTATTTTTACTTTGTTTTAACTCAATAAATCTTTTTGGATGGAGGAAAACCTTACTTCAGAATAAATGGGTAAGATTCTCAGTTGATATCAAGTAGCGTACTAACATTAACTAAGAGGGGACAACTATAGATTATCTGCTAGATATCTGACATGATATGGTTGTAATAAAAGGCATCTGCCTCAGAATTGCCTTTACCACAATTCCTCGTTAGTGGGGCAATGTTCCACAGGTTCTTCTAGTCAAGCAATTTTGGTCTACCTCCAACTGACTGCTAAGTGTTTTATTCTTCTCCTTTCCTGGGATGAAATGTGACTAGCAAACCTGTCACAATGCTGCTTTATTAGTAGAGTCCTCAAGGTCCAAAGAGAGTAACAGTATAAAGGTCACACTGTTCAACTGTTGACAAAGGAGCAAGGTGACTGTTTCATCTTTGCTGTTTCATCTCTTTTCACCTGTTGAACTGCAGCTATTTAATGGACTACTGTCTTGTCACTGAAGTGAACTCTGGGAGAATTCTCACACATGCTACTGCTCTGGAAGAAAACTTCACTAAAAGTTTAAATGCAAGGACTGAATTTCTTCCCTGCAACTTGATTCAGTTATTGTTCTTAGTTGCCTCAGAGGCAAGAAATAGTACAAGTATTTTGTGCTTTTCTTGTAAGAGAGTTCTAATATACACCAATATTTAATCAGTGGCTTTTAAAGAGACTTTCACTGAAATCCATCTGGCCTCTTTGCTTCCGAGCTGCTCCAGAGCACATAGTTTCACTGGCAGTGAATTTGAGGGAAATGCTGTGCTGTAGACAGTCTTTGGGGTGGCAAATCATTGGGAGTTCTACCACAGTCTTCAGTATCATTAGTCAAACCAACAGTGAAAAATCCCTTATACAAAGTGGATTCCATTACATCATGATCTTTATGAAAAGCAAATAGCAATCTAACAAAATGAAAAGGGGTGTAGAGAAAGAAATAAGAAACAATGCTGGAGGAAAAACTTATCCACTCTAGAGTAAATACGTGTATGCCCACAGACAGTCTTCCCTCAGAAATAGTCAAAGAGTTTTAAATATTACTATTTCTGGACTGTAATGACAGATAACCAATAAAAAGCTAGTTTAAAAAACAGCAAGAAGCAACACCAAAATTAATTATGGCTTTATCATCCAAAACCGAGGAATAAAACTCTGAACTCCAATGTAGTGTTAGAAAGCAGTATTCCTTGATTCCTCACAATACATACTGAGAGAAAGAACAAGCTCACACTCTCAGAGTTCAGATTCTACATTTAAACAGTTAAGACAAAAACATGCAGTACATTAGCATACATGTTCATTCCTTTTAAATAACTCATTAATATATGCTAATATAACTGGGCATGCACAGTTGCATTTAGAGTGATTGGACACCCACTTTTCCTACTTTTCCCTATTTTTCCACCATCAGCTTAATCGCTGAGACTTTTTGCTGGCCTTTAGCTACTTTTTCCCCCAATTTGGCAAACTTCTATTTCTTGTTAGGCTATAATGAGCAACTTCCAAAAGAGTCTAAATGAAATCTGAAGAGGATGCCCTTGCACCAGGTGAGCGCATAAGAGTTATAAGTCTATTATGACTCCAGTGCTTCTTGTGAAGTAGAACTAAGAGAAAACAAGTCTGTTCATACCAAGCAAAGTTGAAAGAGAAATTAGAACTAGCACTCACTGATTCCTTTTTACTAAATAAATATACTGGTGGTTAAACTAAAATGCTGATTCCTATTACTAAACAAACCCGCCTATATCAGCTCAAAATAAAGGAAGTTTCAATAACAGAGGGAGAAAGAAAACAATGTGCATTGTAACATGAAAGAAAGCACAACAGTGACAGCCGAGTAGCAAGGTCCTATGCTGCAGCAAGAAAGGACTTGCTCAAATGCAACAGCCATGGGCACAGAAATAAAGAAAAGAATCAGCTTACCTTTGAAAGGCCACAGGTACACAGGAATGTCCAGCAAGAAATCCCCACCACCACTGCCAACCTTTAAATGAGGTCTGGAAAGGGGTGGATCCTGGCTTCACCTCTTCCAGTCACACTGGTGCATTGCATGCACCTGAGCTCCCCTCGGTTGGCCCTGTCTTCTCACCAGATGCTCAATCACTGTTTCAAGCTGTGACTTAGCATTTCCGCTACACTCCACCCCTTCACAACATGTACCAGTGATTGAGCAGGTTAAAGGTAAGCTCTTTTCATTATGGTGATCCAATACACCACAACACTTGTACAATTTGCCCGTCATGATGTAGACTGACAAAATATGAGACAACTGATGATTGGTTCATGGTTGAAGTTCATGTTCCTTCATGGGCCAGAACTCAATAGTTATCCTAGAGGCACACAGTTGCTTGGACCAGGGAAGGTTTGGCTCATGTTCCATCAATCCCATATAGTCCACTGCCAGGTATCACACTGATCTTATGGTGACACTGGAGCACCTTGATGCCATGATACTTCTCCTGGCGACCCTGTAGACTCAAAGAGATTCATGGGGCGTAGCATAGATGTTTCAGAGCTACAAGAAAGGGGTAGGCCCACCCTCCACGGCAAAATACTGTGTTCCTGTCCTGGGTCAACACTTCGGCTTGCAGTGGGGCATGTCGCGGCTGTCTGTACCCCATCCTCTGGCCCGATGTCTGAGGCTGCATGACTATATTGGGTTCCAAAGTGGGGGGTCCAGATTTCCCACAGGGATATGATTAAAGTCCCCTTAGCAATGAAAACCAGAGTGTTGACCACGATGTCTGCAGGCCATGTACCTATTACCGGGGGGACTACTGATCCTCTGAACTCCAGTAATCTCCCCCAAGGTGCAAGTAGGCCATTCTATTTTATGGGTACCAGGTTCTAGGTTTTCAGGAGCAGGAAGTAGAAGATTATTTTCATTGCCAATTTGGGGTCTTACCCAATTATCTGTGCCCGTAATTTGGATCCTAAGCGGGGAGGCCCATGTTGTCTGTAGCATTTTCAGGGCACTGAGTCTGCCGTCTCTAGGCCTTTCATTCAGGTCCTGCAGGGTTTCATACAGTCTCTTTGTCCACCCCTGCAGGGATGGAGAGTCTGTCTTCAGGGCAGCCTTTAGAATACTGTTATAGTGTTCAGTAAGGCCTGCCCCCATCAGATTATATGGCAGGTGGAATCGCCATTCAACATTGTTTTCTTCTGCCTAGCGTTGTACCATTGCACCAGTGAAATGAGTCCCTTGGTCACTCTCGATGGCTTGAGGTGTCCCGTAGGTGGCCATCAACTTGATGAGTGCCTTGACTGTATATGCCTGGTTCACTCTTGGTGCTGGATAGGCCTGTATAAGTCTACCTGCGGTGTCAGTGCAGGTCAGGGCATATCTCACCTCCTCAGATCAAGGGAGGGTCCCATTATAATCGACCTCCCATTGCTGGAAAGGATTGTGTCCTTTAGCAAGATGGGCTGTTGTTTCAGACAATGGTCTTTGTCTCATCTTGGAGCAGGCATCGCAATCTTGACATGCCTGGACAATCACAGAAGCGTAGGGATTGGAAGGGACCTCTAGAGATCATTGAGTCCAGCTCCCCTACCAAAGCAGGCTCCATACAGCAGGCTGCATAGGTGGGCATTCAGACGGGTCTTTAATATCTCCAGAGAAGACTCCACAAGCACCCCAGGGCAGCCTGTTCCAGTGCTCCGTCACCCTCACTGTGTAGTTATTTTACATATTGCTGTGGAACTTCCTATGCTCCAGTTTATGGCCATTTCCCCTTGTCTTGTCCCCATAGATCACTGAAAAGAGGTTGGTCATGTCCCTTTGTCTCCCAGACTTAAGATTACTAATAAACATTAATAAGATCCCCTCTCAGTCTTCTTTTCTCAAGGCTGAATAGACCCAGGTCACTCAGCCTTTCCTCATAGGAGAGATGCTCCAGGCCCTTTACCATCTTTGCAGCCCTCCGCTGGACTCTCTCCAGGAGATCCCTGTCTTTTTTGCACCAGGGAGCCCAGAACTAGATACAGTACACCAGGTGAGGCCTGACAAGGGCAGAGTAGAGTGAGAGGATCACCTCCCTTGACCTATTGGCCATGCTCCTTTTAATACACCCCAGGATCCCACCGGCCTTCTTGATCACCAGGGCACACTGCTAGCTTATGGCCAACCTGTCGTCCACCAGGACACCCCGGTCCTTCTCCACAAAGCTCCCCTCCAGCAGGTCATGCCCCAATCTGTACTGATACTTTCAGTTATTCCTTCCTAGGTGCAAGACTCTACACTTGCTTTCGTAAAACCTCATCTGATTTCTTACTGCCCAGCTCTCCAGCCTATCCAGGTCTTGCTGAATGGCAGCACAGCCTTCAGGTGTGCTAGCCACTCCCCCAAACTTTGTACCTTAGGTGTACTTGCTGAGGGTGGACACTATCCCCTCATCAAGATTGTCAATAAAGATATTGAACAAGACCGGACCCACCACCAGCCCCTGGGGAATACTGCTAGTCACAGGTCTCCAACTGGACTCTGCACCACTGATCACTACCCTCTGAGCTCGGCCAGTCAGCCAGTTCTCAACCCACCTCATCATCCACTCATTTATCACACACCTTCTCAGCTTTGTTATCAGGACGTCATGGAAGACAGTATTAAAAGCCTTGCTGAAGTCAAGGTAGGCATCATCCACTGCTCTCCCCCAATATACCCAGCTGGTGATGCCATCACTGAAGACTACCAGGTTGGTCAAGCATGATTTCCCCTTGCTGAATCCATGCTGACTACTCCTGATGACCTTCTTCTCTTCCAATTGCTTGGAGATGGTATCCAGAGCAAGTTGTTACATCACCTTTCCTGGTTCAGAGGTGAGATGATGGAACAGCTTGTTCTGGATATTGGACAGGTGTATCGGCAGCCCCCATGCTTTAGCAGCTGCCCACGTTGTCTTTTGTCTGGCATTCCACAGCTTCTGATGTAACCAGCAGACAATATTCTCGGGTGGTGAATCCTCAATCCATTGAACTCGAGCCAGTGTATCAGCTTCATCATTTCCCAGTGACTGTAGAGGTTTGTGGCCACAAATGTGATAGACATGTATGGTCCTGTGTTTAACCACATTATGTATGTCTAACCACATATCTGCCCCAGATTGGATGGGTGTGAATAGTCCATTCTTGGGTAGCCCACTGTGCAGTCCAAAGAGTGAGCCCCAGGAACAAAGCCAAGCTACCTGTGCAGATGTTCAGGATACCGTCACCAGGTTCCTTGGTTATAACCATCCATGCTGTTCGCAGTACTTCCCATTGGCTATTTTGACCATGTCCCTCTTCAAACCAGATTGTTTCAGTGGAGGGATGGTATGTATAAAGCAAACAAAGGTGATGATGGAGCCTTTATTTGAGATACAGGTGCTATAGAACAAAATATCAAAGAAAGAGGAATTAACTCACCCCTCCCAGCAACAGCTTGGAAAAAAGGGTGAGCTGAGGAATGCAGCCTTCTTCGGATCAAACTCTAGCGTACCAGAAAAGGAGAAGGGGCAAACTGCACAGGCTCTGAGTGCATACGCACTCCCGGAAGCACAGTCTGAAGCACTACTGAGAGGCGGAGAGAGGAAGGGTGGATTTAGGATCCCCCGCTCTGGGCACTCAGGTGCTCATGTACTGGTTCAGGCTGTGACCTGGCAGTTCCACTGCACTCCACCCCTTCACAGCATGAACTAATGACTGAGCAGCTAGGGGGTGACCTCCTGCAGTTTGGTGACTCAAAATACAATGTACATCACGATGCATGTACAGTATCCATCGCAATGTAGAATGTTAATGCACTAAAGACAATTATTGGCAGTCTTCTTTGTGGTTCTGTTGGGCCAGTACTTGGTGTTCCTTCACAAAGCATATTCTCTTCAAGGACCAGTAGCAGTTTGGGTTCATGCTTACCAGTTCCCAAAAGTTCAGCAGTCCACCACTGGGTTTCACAATGTTTCCTCATAGACATTGGAGCATGCTGGAGTGATGTTGCTCCTACTGGCTGTCCTGTGAACTTAATAGCCTCAAGGGGAGTAGTACAGATGTTTAGTAGGTACGAGGAGGAGTAGGTCTGCCCTCCATGGTAGGATACAGGCTGTATTTCAGTCTTGAGTCAACATCTCTTCCTGTATCGAGGCATGTCCTGGCCTTCGATACCACACCCTTTGGCCTGATATCTGTGGCTGGATCACTATATCAGGTACTAAAGTGGGGGTTCTAATTTGCCACATGGACATGATTAATGTCCCCTTTGCAATGAAAATAGGAGTGTCAACTACTACCTGTGCTGGCCATGCACTGACTACTGGAGGGTTTACTGATCCCCCAGCCTTTAACAATCTCCCCCAAGGTGCAAGTAGACTACACCATTTTGGTCCTACTCGCGCCTTCCAAGGTCATTTTACCTTGTGTTTCCCAGGCTCTAGGTGTCAGGGTTTTATGATTTTTGGTTATTGGTATTCCACATCAAACATCATGTAGCGCACTGGGAGTTAAAGAGTTAATGCTCCAGTTCCGGGTATCTGTCCCAAAAGAGAAAAAGAACTGTATCTCCCAGAGGGCTGTTCACTGTTCTGCTACCATTTCCACTCAGAGGGAAAGATAAAAACCATCCACAAATCACAAGATCCCCTTTTTTCCTCTTTTGACCTTCCAGCTCGTCTCTGCTCCCAGCCGTCTCACCTGCCCCAGCATTAAAGTAAGGCCTTCAGTTTTTGGACACTCTCTCTCATTTTATTTGATTTATCAGCTTCAATTCTAATTATATTGTATTTTATTGTATTACAGTGTGTTATCTTGCATTCTGATATCTTATTTAGTAAATTAGTTTTGTTTCTCCTCAGATTGTTGCCACTGTTTTGTTTTTAGGCCCACCTCCCTACCCTTTTCCCTTTCCCAAGGTGTAGGTCCGTGGGTCCCCCCGCCCCACTAGTCATGGAACTGGGCTGAACCAGCCTGTAAACTGTTGACACTAGGGCCTCAGGGGCAGGGAGCAGAAGATTATTCATGGGCCAACTTGCGGCTTGAGCGAGGCGTCCTTGCCTGTAATTTTTATTTTAAGCGGGGAGGCCCAGGTTATCTAAAACGTTCTTAAAGCACTGGGTCTGCCATCCTTTGTCTCTCATTCAAGTCTCACAAGGTTTCATAAAGGCTCTTGGTTCACCCCTGCAATGACTGTGAATCTGCCATCAGAGCAGATTTCAGGATCTTGTTATATCTTTCTATTAGGCCTGCTCCCGTTGGATTATAGGGTGTGTGAAACTACCATTCGATGTTGTTGTCTTCTGCCCATTTTTGTACAGTTGCACCCATGAAATGTGTACCTTGGTGTCATGGTTTTATGATTTTTGGTTATCGGCATTCCACATCATAACATCATGTAGTGCACTGGGAGTTAAAGAGTTAATGTTCCAGGTCCAGATACCTGTCCCAGAAGAGAACTACTACTACATTCCCCAGAGGACTGCTCACTGTTCTGTTATCATTTCCACTCAGAGGGAGAAGATAAAAGGCCTTTGTAGGTTATTTCCCCTCCCCTTTTTTGGTCTTGGCAGTGTGTGAGCTCCCCAGGTCGTTTTGCCTCAGCATTAGAGTAAGGCCTTTGGTTTTCGGACACTCTCTCTGTCACGGGATTATCCCTAGATATAAGTCTGTGACAGGGGGCACAGGCCCCAGGAAAAAAAAACAGAGAGACAAAACACCACTGTAACCACCCCCATAAGGCATTTGCCACCATCCACGAGTCAGTGTAAAGATAAAGCATTGGCCACCTCTCCCGTTCAGCAACATCTAAGGCCAGCTGGACAGCCTTTACCGCTGTGAACTGATTTGATTCTCCTTCTCCTTCGGTGGCCTCTGCAACTTGTTGTGTGGGGCTCCACACAGCAGCTTTCCATCTGTGATGCTTCTCCACAATACGACACAATCCATCTGTGAACAGGGCAAATTTCTTTTCATTTTCTGGTAGTTCGTTGTATTGGGGGGCCTCTTTAGCACGTAACACCTCTTCTGCCGGTGATGTGCCGAACTTTTTGCCTTCAGGCCAGTCCATGATCACCTCTAAGATTCCTGGATGGCTGAGGTTCCCCATCTGCACTCGCCACATAATCAACGCAATCCACTTACTCCATGTGGCATCAGTAGCGTGATGGGTGGAGGGGACCTTTCCTTTAAACATCCAGTTCAGCACTGGCAGTTGAGGTGCCAGAAGGAGCTGCATTTCAGTGCCAATTACTTCAGAAGCAGCCCGAAGCCCTTCATATGCTGCTAAGATCTCCTTTTCAATTGGAGTGTAACCCTCTTCCGACCCCCTGTATGCTCGACTCCAGAATCCCAGGGGTCGGCCTCGGGTCTCTCCAGAGGCTCTTTGCCACAGACTCCAAGTGGGACCTTTCTCTCCAGCAGCAGTGTAGAGGATGCTCTTTACATTCTCTCCCATCCATACTGGCCTTAGGACCACAGCACGGGCTATCTCTTTCTTGCTAGTGGGAGGAGACGTACTGGTGATTTTGTCGATCACATCTCCTGGCCCATCTTGCCATTTTACTCCTAGGAACTGAATTTCCTGGGCAGGTCCCTTCACTTTGTTTTGCTTAATAGCAAAACTGGCATGCAGAAGAATTTGAATTATTTGCTCTCCTTTCTTAAAGACTTCCTCTGCTGTTATCACCCCACACAACAACGTCATCAATGTATTGCAGGTGCTCGGGAGCACTGCCCTGTTCCAGTGTGGTTTGGATCAGCCCATGGCAAATGGTTGGGCTGTGTTTCCACCCCTGGGGAAAACGGTTCCATGTGTTCTGAACACCCCTCCAAGTAAAAGCAAACTGTGGCCTGCATTCTGTGACCAACGGAATGGAGAAGAATGCATTGGCAATGTCAGTGGTGGCATACCATTTGGCTGCTTTCGACTCCAGTTCATACTGGAGTTCCAACAAATCTGGCACAGCAGCGCTCAGTGGGGGTGTGACCTCATTCAGGCCGCGGTAATCTACTGTCAGCCTCCATTCTCCACTGGCTTTACACACTGGCCATATGGGGCTGTTAAATGGTGAGTGGGTTCTGCTGATCACTCCCTGACTCTCTAGCTGACGAATCAGCTTGTGAATGGGGAGCAAGGAATCCCTTTTGGTGCGGTATTGCCATCTGTGCACCGTTTCTCTAGCGATTGCTACCTGCTGCTCTTTTACCTGTAGTAACCCCACAGCAGATGGGTCTTCTGACAGGCCAGACAGGACAGACAACTGCTTAATGTTGTCTGTATCTACAGCAGCTATTCCAAAAGCCCATCGGTATCCCTTGGGATCCTTGAAATGCCCCTTTCTAAGATAATCTATACCAAGTATGCATGGGGCCCCCTGTCCAGTTACTATAGGATGCTTCTGCCAGTTTTTATGGTGAGGCTTATTTCTGCCTCCAACACAGACAATTCCTGAGAGCCCCCAGTTCTGTTCCTTTATAACTCGAAGGCATCAGAGTGCACTGGGCACCTGTGTCCACCAGTGCTTTATATTCCTGTGGTTCTGATGTGCCAGGCCATCGAACCCACACAGTCCAATACACTCTATTATCCCTCTCCCCCCCTGGCTGAAGGCAGGGCCCCTCTATTTGTTACCTGCAGTAATGGGAGCAACTTCAGTGGTGGTTGATCTGCTTTGTAATTCTCTCACCCATGCTTGTAGTGCAGGAGTGGGTTTGTCATGCCACTTCTTCGTATCCTCTCCATGCTCACGTAAGTAGCTCCACAGGGCAGCACGAGACATAAATTTACTGCGGTCCTTTGCTCGAGTGGGGGGGCGTTTGCCTTTGATAGCTGAAACTTTAATCATTTTGACGAGCTCCTTCAGCAGATTCTTTTGATCATCCTGGTCTTCATCGGGTTTTTCTGATAATGCCACAGGCTCATCACGATTAGTCACTAGGGACAATTCCTCCCACATACCGTCCTGGCTCTTCTCCATTTTATCTAGTCTTTCTGCCATTTGGAGGATGGCTGATATGGAAGCATGAGATGGTGGTAATTTTTGGTCCAAGTTTTGAAGTGTAAGAATCAGTTCAAAGATTGAGGGTCTTTTGTCTAGGTCTTCCCATCTATTGGTCATTGCTACCAGTGAAGCGGCATACCTTTCTGGTGCTGTTCTTGTGAGCTTTCGCCATATTTCGGGTGTACTCGGTGTTTTCTCAGGATCATGGTCCTGTTTTGGATCGTTAGAATCAAACGCAGGATCATACAGCATTTCCACTATGGCTGTTTCTCTCAAATACTGGATGCCTTTCTCAACAGTATTCCAGACTTTCATCCTAGGCTGCAGCTCTGCTCTGAAGGGATATCTTTCCTTCACAACTAATAATAATCATTCCCAGAGGGTAGCAACTCCATCCAGACATCTACTAATCCCTCTGTCAATAGCTGTGTCTCGGGCGATGTTTCCTAGTTGGCGAGCTTCAAGACTATTTAAGGACACGCTACTGACCCCGTTGTCCCAACACCGAAGCAACCAGGCGACAACATGGTTGTAGCATAAACTCCTCTCTTATGCCTTGCATTTCAGTCATTTTCAGGGATCGATGAATAGTGGTGACAGTGACTCCCTCCTCATCGTTCTCCTCTCCATGTCTCTCACTTTTCTTGGTTGCCTTTCTCGGTGGTAGTGGTTTTGAGGAGGGCCCCTCATCTGGATCTTCTTCTACTTCTTCCGCTTCTTCTTCTTTCCGTTCTAGATGTGAGGACACCCGTTTTCCATTTCCGGCCTTCCACAGGGGCAACTGACATTGATACTTGGTGCCTCCTGTGATTGATCAGGATTGACTTGGACGTTTCCCCTTTTGGCTCGGATCTCGGTTTGGAAACTCTCTCTCTCAAGAATAGTATTATATAGAGCTCTGTAAGTGCAAACCAAACCCCAAATAAGCCGTTCCTGCTCAGATCTTTCTGAGCTGCACCATCCCTTATCCAAATACTCGTTTAGTTCCTCAGGGTCCCACAGGTGTTCAAGAGTAAAATTCCATGACACTGGGGGTCCTCACATGTCTAATCTTCTCCCTAAACCTCTCCATATTCCCTGCCACTCCACATTCTCTGGTTTTGGGTACAGCTTCCTCCACATAATGTAAAATCCTATCACAGAGAATACATTCAGGGAGACTGATGGCACCATACCTAAGCTGGCACCCTGAACATGCATAAGAAGCTGTGAAAGAGTACCTGGAAACCAGTCCAATCATCATAATGTGTGTTAAATTAGCCAGGATGTCTAGGAACCAGGCAGGTATCTCCATTAGTGCCCTTAATTGGCTATAGGTATGTGCAACTCCAACACAGAACATGAGGAGCTCAAAAAGGAAGCAATATGTTCCAAGGAACATAATGGTCCTTAGTCCTCTACACAATAATCTTAAGATGAAGTAAAGATTCATAGCTGCCCGCATTCTCCACCAGTAATTGTCACGGGGTTATCCCTAGGTATAAGTCCGTGACAGGGGGGCACTGGATCCAGGAAAAAAAAAAGAGAGACAAAAGAGCGAGGGAAAAAAAAGGAAGGGGTACTAACGGTTTGCCGCACGCTTCAGGAGAGGGGGAAGGGCAGGCAGCTAGTAGATGGGTTTAACAAAAGGAACACACCAGCACTAGATCTGAGAAGGAACGGTAATTTACTAAATTTAACCAAATCAAACAAAATGAGAGAGAGAAGAGTATCCAAAACGCGAGTCAAACCACAATAGTGCAAGGGAAATACGTGCTGTTCTCCGCAGCGAGCTGAGAAGGCTGAGCTGGGGCAGCGGGGGAATGCATGTGCTGGGGTCCGGCCCGAAGCTCCACCCCACTTTCTCTTCCTGCCAAGTCCTCCCGGGGAAGCCGCACCTCCCCTCCCATCAGGATACTCCAGATGCCCATAAGGGGCAGTAAACGGAACCAGAACATTAACTCTTTAACTCCCACTGGTTCACATGATGTTCTGATGTGGAATACTGATCACAAAAAAAATCACCAAACCACAACACTCTCTCATTTTATTTGATTTATTAGCTTCAATTCTAACTATATTGTATTATATTGTATTATAGTGTGTTACCTTGCATTCCAGTATCTTATTTAGTAAATTAGTTTGTTTATCCTCAGATTGTTGCTGCTGTTTTGTTTTAGGCCCGTCACTCTATCTTTTTCCCTTATCCCCTTCTCGGGTGCGGATCCGCGGGTCCCTCCTCCCCTCTAGTCACAGAACTGGGACAAATCAGCCCATAAACCATTGACACTTGGTCACTCTCGATGACCTCAAGAGTCCCGTATGACGCCATCAGCCTAGCTAGTGCTTTAATGGTACAGGCTTGGTTTGCTGTTGATACAGGATAGGCTTGCATCAATCCACTTGCTCAACACAGGGTAGGGCATATCTGGCCCCCTCAGATTGAGGAGGGGAACCTATTGCAGCATCTGATGCATGGACTCAGATGTGAACAATCCAAATCAATTATTACAAGTTCTCACATCACTTATATTCCTTCACATGTTTTATTTTTCTAGCTTTCCCATCCTCCCCTATAACTTTCCCATCCACCTTTACAAGTCAACAGAGTATTCTACAAACACTCCTCAACCATTCTTGTGGGTGCTTATCCAGTCAGAGCTGTGAGCTGTTCCTTCTTCTTCTAGAGGTGTCCTTGGTTCTCATGCTGTTTATCTTGCTCCACAGCTGCTGCTCTGAACAGTCCTTCTTGTATTTCCACAATTCCCCCTTTTTTGTTTATTCGCAAACTACTACCATACTATAGAATAATAACACTAATTATATTAATAACA
Source organism: Pavo muticus (assembly GCA_016647715.1). Lineage (NCBI taxonomy): Eukaryota > Metazoa > Chordata > Aves > Galliformes > Phasianidae > Pavo > Pavo muticus. Next base: position 1,310,067 of record JACDJE010000292.1, read on the forward strand.
TAATCGTTATAACTCAATCAAGGCCTCGATTGACAATACTCTAAATGTGAGAAAGGAGACAAGGCAAACATAGTATAACAAGAAATACTGTTAAACTCACTAAAAAGAACAAACACGTGTTTGGCCTACAGCCCAAGTTTCTGCAACCTGGAAATAAATCCCTGAGGGTCCTGTTCTGTGTTAATCTGTAAATGGTTAGAAAAAAGTCTTCAACTTTCATATACTCTGATATATTGATTTTGAATGATCACTAAAATTTGTACAACAAATTGGGTGCAGCTCTTGAGCAGTAATAACCAGAAGCGGTCGCAACCAACCGCTAATGGTTCCTAATAATTTTTGCAGATCATTTAATGTCTGTACGTGAGGTACTATATTGAGAATTTGCGGCTGAATGGTGTGAGATGTAATTTTCCATCCTAAATATTTCCATGGAGAACTAAGTTGCACCTTTTCTTCTGCTATTTGTAAAGTGACAGATTGGACTGCCTGCCGGACGAGCAGTAAAGCGTCCTTTAGACCCTCTTCTTGTTCTGCTGCTATTAATATATCATCCATGTAATGATAAATAAGGACGTGAGGTCTAGCTTTTCTTACTGGTTGTAAGGAATTTGCTACAGTCAATTGACATATTGTTGGACTACTAAGCATTCCTAGTGGTAACACAGTCCCATGATACCGCTGAGCAGGGCTTTGTTGGTTGATGGAGGGCACTGAGAAAGCAAATCATGGTGCATCTTTTGGATGAAGTTCAATGGTAAAAAAACAGTGTTTTAAATCAATGATTGCTATAGGCCAATTTGAAGATAACATTGAAGGCAAAGGAAGACCAGGCTGCAACGTCCCCATGGGCTCAATTACTGCACTGACAGTGCACAGGTCCTGCAAAAGCCTACATTTTCCATTCTTCTTGAGGATAACAAAGACTGGAGTATTCCAAGGCTGGTAGTAGGCACTACGTGACCAGCAGCCAGCTGTTCTCGAACTAGTTCATGTAAATGCAGTAACTTTTCCCCTGTTAAGGGCCACTGATCTACCCAAATAGGTTGTTCTGTTTTCCAAGCTAGGGGTATAGCTTGCTGCCGATCAGTGGCCCTTAATTGAAAATTTGTCTGCAAAATCATGCCCCATTGACTTAAGAGATCACGACCCCACAAAGTACAGGAAACTGGCAAGATGTAAGGAGCAGCATGAGCAATGCGACCATCAGGCCCTTCAGAAGATAAAATTTGGGCACTTTGTTTGGGCTGCTGCAAACCCCCAACTCCTACAATAGCAGAAATAGGGTCTTTTAGTGGCCATTCAGAGGGCCATTCACTTGACTTAATGATGGTAACATCCGCTCCAGTATCCAGTAGGCCTAATAACTGTCAGCCATTTACTAAACCGTAATAATGTAATAACGGTTTGTCTTTTGACACTTGTGTAGTCCATAGCACGGCAGGTTTGTCCGTACTCCCAAATCCACCAGTTTGGTCCCCGATGCCAGGTTCAGCCACAGAAAGAAAAGGGATTAATTGTGCTATTTTTTGGCCTTTGGGAATAAACCAGGGGGGTGAGGGCATCCGTGCTACTATCTTAATCTCCCCAGTATGGTCAGCATCTATAACTCCTGGTAAAACAAAAAGTCCCATCCGTGTAACAGAAGAAAGTCCTAATAAGAAGGCGCTCCACCCGTCCTCAAAGGGGCCCGTTACACCTGTTGGAATGAGAGTCATGGTGCTATCAGTCAGCGTCACTGACTGGGCGGTGGCCAAATCCACTCTTGCGCTGCTGGCAGTGGCTGGTCTGAGTGAGCTGGCCAGGCAGTGGCTGACCGATTTGGATCTATATTTGTTGTCAAAGCACGCGGTCTTGCACTCTACTTCCCGTTTCCTAGCAGATCACAGGGCCATGCAGCAACAGGGAGTTTAGATCAGAATTCTCTTGCCCAGTGTAGCCCCCTCCTGCACCAGGGACAGGGTTGAGCTGGAATAGCACAAGCATCTTTATTTGCTTGCTTAGGCTTTTACAGTCCCTTTGTACATGACTGGGTTCCCCACAATAGTAACACTTAATTTTTTGAGCTATCTTTGCACTGAGTCGGGCTGCCAGCGTGTCTGCTAGCAAGGCCATTTTATGACTTTCCATGCCTACATCTTGACAGGCTTTAATCATGTCAGTAATGGATGGATCTCCATTCTTTAAGGGTTGTAAAACTTTTCAACAGTCCACATTTGCGCTTTCTACTGCTAATTGCTTAAACAAAGCACCGCGGGCGGCTTGATTTTCTACTTGTCTCTCTAGCATATTTTGTAAATAGTCAAGAAGTTTAATGCAGGACTCGGCAGCCCCCTGCTTAATTGATGTAAATGAGGTATTAGACAAATTAGTATCATAGAATCATAGAATCATAGAATCACAAGGTTGGAAAAGACCTACAAGATCATCTAGTCTAACTGTCCTCCCACTACCATTGCTACCATAAGCCACTAAACCATATCTCGTAGCTCCTCATCCAGGTGCCTCTTGAACACTGCCAGGGATGGCGACTCCACCACTTCCCTGAGCAGGCCATTCCAGTGCCTGACCACTCTCTGAGAGAAGAAGTTTTTCCTTATGTCTAATCTAAATCTCCTCTGGCGCAACTTGTGGCCATTTCCTTGGGTCCTGTTTGTTGCCTGGGAGAAGAGGCCAAACCCCTCCTCATCACAACCTCCCTTCAGGAAGTTGTAGAGTGCAATGAGGTCTCCCCTGAGTCACCTCTTCTCCAGACTAAACAATCCCAGCTCCCTCAGCTGCTCCTCATAAGACTTGTGCTCCAGACCCCTCACCAGTTTTGTTGCCCTTCTCTGGACACGTTCCGGGGCCTCAATGTCTTTTTTGTAGTGAGGGGCTCAAAACTGAACACAATACTTGAGGTGTGGCCTCACCAGTGCTGAGTACAGGGGGATGATTACCTCCCTTCTGCTGGCCACACTATTTCTAATGCAGACCAGTATGCCGTTGGCCCTCTTGGCCACCTGGGCACACTGTTGGCTCATGTTCAGCTCAGCATCAACCAATACCCCCAGGTCCCTCTGCTCTTCACAGTCATCCAGCAACTCATCCCCAAGCCTATAGCGCTGCCTGGGGTTATTGTGGCCAAAGTGCAGGACGCAGCACTTGGCCTTGTTAAACCTCATCCCATTCACCTCAGCCCAGCGATCCAGCTTATCTAGATCCCTCTGAAGGGCCTCCCTACCCTCAGGCAGATCGATGCTACCTCCCAACTTGGCGTCATCTGCAAACTTACTGAGGGTACACTCAATCCCCTCATCTAGGTCATCAATAAAGATATTAAACAAGATGGGCCCCAGTAACAACCCGTGGGGGACACCACTTGTATTGGGTTGCCAGCTGGACTTAACTCCATTAACCACTACCCATTGGGCACGGCCCTCTAGCCAGTTCCTTACCCAAAGAAGGGTATACCTGTCTAGGCCACGTGCAGCCAGTTTCCCCAGAAGAATACTGTGAGAGATGTGTCAAAGGCTTTGCTGAAGTCTAGGTAGACTACATCAACAGCCTTTCCCTCATTTACCAATCTGGTCACCCAGTTGTAGAAGGAGATGAGGTTGGTCAAGCACGACCTGCCTTTCATGAACCCATGCTGGCTGGGCCTGATCCCCTGGACGCCACGCACGTGCCATGTGATCTCACCCAATATAATTTGCTCCATAACTTTCCTCAGTACCGAGGTCAGGCTGACAGGCCTGTAGTTCCCCGGATCCTCCTTACAGCCCTTCTTGTAGATGGGAGTCACATCAGCGAGCCTCCAATCCTCTGGGACCTCTCCAGTTAACCAGGAGTGCTGATAGATGGCCAAGAGCAGCTCAGCAATCACCCCTGCCAGCTCCTTCAGCACCTGAGGGTGTAGCCTGTCCGATCCCATAGACGTGTGATAGTCCAGATGGAGGAAGAGCTCTCTAACTGTTTCCACCTGAATCTCTGGGGGTATATTCTGAGTAGCATCCTAGACTTCCAGATCAGGGTGTAAAATGCCCTGAGGATAACCGGTCTGCCTATTAAAGACGGATATAAAGAAGGCATTGAGGACCTCAGCCTTCTCCTTATCCTCAGTGGCCACACTCCCTGCTGCATCAAGTATAGGATGAAAATTCTCCTTGGTTCTTCTCTTATCGTTGATACATTTATAAAAGCATTTCTTATTCTCTTTTACTGCAGTGGCCAATCTGAGTTCAAGTTGGGCTTTTGCCTTTCTAACTTCCTCCCTGCATACCTTAGCAACTTCCTTGTAATTTCCCCAAGTAGCCTTTCCCTTCTTCCACAGCACATAGACTTTCTTCTGGAGTCTCAACAGTAGTTCCCAATTCATCCACAACGGTCTTCTTCCCCTACGGCTCACCTTATGGCTCTCAGGGACCTGTTCTTGTGCCTTTAAGATTTCCATCTTGAGGAGCGTCCAGGCTTCCTGGACCCCTTTACCCTTAAGGAGCGACTCGCAAGGAACCCGTGCTACAAGCATCCTGAACAGGTCGAAGTCCACCCTCTTGAAGTTCAAGATAGCAGTTTTGCTAGTCACCCTTCTGACATCTCCAAGAATAGAGAACTCTACAGTTTCATGGTTGCTCTGCCCAAGACAGTCCCCAACCTTCACATCTCCCACCAGTCCTTCACTGTTAGTGAAGAGCAGGTCTAGCAGGGCACCACCCCTGGTAGGCTCTCGTACCAGCTGTGTAAGGAAGCTACCTTCCACGCACTCTAGAAACCTCTTGGACTGCTTCCTCTGCGCTGTATTATATTTCCAACATATATCAGGGAAGTTGAAGTCTCCCACAAGAAAGAGTGCTGGCGATCATGCAACTTCTGCAAGTTGCTCATAGAATGCCTCGTCCTTCTCTTCATCCTGATTAGGTGGTCTATAACAGACCCCCACCAAGATGTCGCCCTTACAGGCCTTCCCCCTGATCCTTACCTATAGACGCTCAATTTTATCATTTCCAAACCCAAGCTCTTCAACATCAAAAAAATCTTTAATATAAAGGGCCACACCACCAGCCTTCATTCCTCGTCTATCCCTTCTGAAGAGCTTGTAGCCATCCATCACAGCACTCCAGTCATGGGAGTGGTCCCACCATGTTTTGGTAATAGCAACTAGGTCATAGCCTGCCACACAATCGCTTCCAGTTGCTCCTGCTTGTTGCCCATGTGTATGAATCCTTCTTTGTTCTTTCTGGCTCAAAGCTTGCTTCCTGAGGTATTCCTTGTGATAAGACTCTAGGAGATGAGAGGTGGGTGTTGCTGTATGGCAATCAACATCACTATCTGGACAATTTTACATTTGAAAGCATTTCTTTGGAGCTGTTTGCCTTCGGAAGGGAGTGCTCAGGACTGTTTACTGGTGGAAGATCTGTCCTGTGACCAAATAACTCCTGTTTGCTATAGGAGATTGGGGGACGATACCATGCTATCCTGAAGACAAGATACAAGTTGGCGCCTCCATACTCCCTCTTATCTGCTGGCAAGGCCTGGAAGATGGGAACGAAAGGAGTTCCTGCTGAGATCCAAAAGCCAGAAGCTGTCACTCCAAAAGAGCTGACTCAACCACTCTGGACTTATAAATACTGCCATTGGAAATCATCATGGTGTGTGTTCGGTGTTCGGTGTTCGGTGTTCAGTGTTCGGATCGTCACCTTCATCGTCAACGGAACAACGCCCGATGACCCACCTCTACTGAAGACTGAACTACAAACCTCGCTGGACCCTTGATGGTGACTATCTCCCTCTTGCTTCCTATAAAGACTCCTTGCTTTTATTTCCTATCTTTCCTATCGCCCGCCTTCCCTTCCCCATCACCCTAATTCGTAATAGTGTCCGCCTTCCCCTTCCCCATCTCCCTGACTAAGATTTGTAATAAACTGGTTGGATCAACATTTGAACTGTTGTTTCTTAATCTCACGTTGGGTATACATACATTAAAAGAACCTCATCTCCCTCCTATAAATTGGAGCGAGACACCATGCTGTGTGCATTGGTGTAGACGCACTTCAGCTGAGTCATCTGCCTCACCCCCAGCTTAAGCATCGTTCCCCTAGGCTCATCTCTTATGAGGCCTGTTTTGTCCTCTTCCCCCGTTGTAGCTAATTTAAAGCTCTTTTGATAAGCCCCGCTATCTCCTCCGCTAGGATTCATTTCCCCCTTTGAGATAGGTGGGTTCCATGCATGGATAACAGGCCAGGGGCTGAGTAAACTGCCCCTTGATCAGAGAGCCCAAAGTTTCTGGCTTGACACCACCCTCTGAGCCAATTATTCATTGCTTGTGCTTTCCAAGCCCACTCCGTGACCCTCACTGCCCCTGAAGGTATAGAACAGAAGATCACTTGAGCTCCTGCTCCTTGAACTAAATGCCCTAAACCCCTGAAATCTCTTTTCATGGTTCGTAGGCTTCTCTGAGCAATTTCATCACTGCCCACCTGAACTATGAGTAATGGAAAATAATTAGAGGACCTAACCAGCTTTGCGAGTTTCCTGGTTATGTCCCTGATCCAGGCACCAGGAAGGCAGCACACTTCCCGACGGCTCGGGTTCAGTCTGCATATGGTGCCCTCCATTCCTCTGAGAAGGGAGTCGCCCACCACGACAACCCTTCTTTCTTTCCTGACAGAGGCAGTCTCAAGGGGGGTGACTGTCTCGCCTTAGGCTCCCTCCTAGGCAGATCCTCCTTCGCCTCCCCACTCACCTCCCCTTCAATTTCCAGCGTCTGAAACCTGTTGCTTAGAGGGAGCTGGGGAAGCTGGCTAGGCAGGCAGGGGGGGCTCCCATGATGCCGAGTCGGGACTCTCTTCCAACCCTCCTCATCTGTCAGGTCTGTCTGACTGTGACAGGGCAGGGGGTCCACCACTTTTCTGGGGGTATCTCCCCAGCACCCTTTCCTCCGGCACGCCAGCAAGTCACTCCACCAGTCGATCTCCCGCTCACACTTCCTGATGGTCCTTAGTCTCTGCACCTCTTCCTTGAGCTCTGCCACCAGGCTGAGCAGCTCATCCACCTGCTCTCACCTCACACAGGTGGAATCCCCGCCACCCTCCCTGGGCAGCAGCAGGCTCAGGCATTCCCTGCAGCCAGAGATCTGAACAGCTACATTTCTGGGCAGGCCCTCCATCTGGGTCATCACGATCTTCTTGGAATAAGCCCACCGTCTGGTGGAGACCATGTTTAGGCCTGCAGTCTCAGAGACTGCCAAGAGGAAAGCCGGTCTCCTGAGCAAGGAGGGATTTCTCTTCTCCCCGGCCAGGGGTGGGGTCAGAGCTGCAAATCGAGTCCGGGCTAGGGCTGCTTTCCACACTGAGGGGCAGTGGNGATTCTTCATGCATGGGAATACTGAAGAATGCATTTGCCAAGTCTAGGACACAATGGTAGGTTTCTATCTCCCTACTCAATGTGTCCATCTGGGAGGCAATATTGGGTATGGCTGCATGAATGGCAGCGTCACCTTATTTAATTCTCTGTAATCCACTGTCATTCTCTGTGTGCCGTCTGACTTTTGTATTGGCCATATGGGGGAATTACGCAGGTTATGTGCATGTCTTATGACTGCTGCTTTTTCTAGTTCATGCACCATTCTGGAGATTTCCTCTTGCCCAGCCAGGAGTCTATACTGTGTAGTATTCGTAATCCAGCATAGCTCTAGCAGGCAAATAGGCTCATGTTTCACATGGCCTCTAAATATCACCTGCACTGCCCAGATACTAATGCATCTCTTTCTCAGTCTGAACTCTCCCACAGTCTGGAGAGACGGACCCCATAGTATATCTATGCCCAGTATATACTCTGGGACTGGGGCAATGGACACCTTATACTCCCAGGGTGGGAGACACCCAACCCCCAGCTTCAACCATGCCTGGATTACAGGAATGGCCTGTCCTCCAAAACTACTCATCATCACTCTATCACCCTGGAATTTGGTTAGATCACCATAGATAATTGACATTTTTTCACCCATGTCCACCAATGCCATAACCCGTTGCACATTTTTTCAGGACCAAAAAAATCGTTAACTCGACTTAGGGCCTCAGGTCCCATCTGGAGGCCATAGTTACAGGGGGACTGGCATCCCCCATCACACAGGCAACTGTGCAATTGCCAATTATTTTCCTCAGGTGGCTCAGGCAAAGTGGCCCGGGTCCCTTGAAGAGGCTTTTTCCTCTTACTGGGAACTAGGAAATCTTCCAAGTTCCATGTTATTGTTGGTATTTTGTCAGTAGTTCTCACCCCAGGTTTTTTGGGGCGATTTTGAAATTTTTGATTGTCCTCCAGCTGCCTCCATAGCCGGAGGAGGACATGATTGGGCTGGCGATCATTTTGTGCAAATTGAAGCCCAGCCCGGATTAAGGCGTTAAACATTTGTTTTCGGGATACCCGTATGGGTCCCAATTGAGGAGTCCATGGGGCAGGTCTCCTGGTATTAATTACGAGGAAGACCTCAGCCCCTTCCAATGTTTGGATATTGTGCCTGGTCCGAAGGTACTCTCTCTCCCCTAGATCAGCCACCAACTGGGCAGCCTGTTGGATGACGGCCTCCAAGACCTCTAAGGGGTTCAGTATGGACATCAGTGTGCCATACTGGTGGGGAGGAGCTTGTTGTAATATGAGGTCCCTCATCCCTGCTGAAAACTTAACCAAGTCTGGACTCTCAAAGGCATTGTCATGTATAGCCTTCTCCATTCCTAATTCTCTAATTTTGAAGTTCCTCCGCTGAGGTCCATAGACCAGTATTTATCAGAACATCAATTTTGTTCAGCCATGTGATTCTACACGCTGCCATTATCCACTGAATTAGAGAACGGTTTTCGTCATTGTGCATCACAGTGTCATAAAGCCTTTGACTGAGAGCCAGATGTGTGGTAATGGATACCAGTTTAGAAATCTCGGCCTCATTAATTACCACACTTTTGGCCCCCATGTCCCATAATCTCAACAGCCAAGCTGGTATGCTCTCTCATGTTCTTTGCTTAAATCATTTTAACAGATTCATGAGCTTGGCGGCTGTGTACAGGCACACCATTACATGTAACGTGGTATGTGCAGGGGGCCACTCTTCGTGTGCCCACCCTGCTGGTCTGTCCTGGATTTTCTTTGTCTTCTGAGTTATTACTGGCCTTATTTCTAGAGGATCTGAGGCTCCCAGATCCTCTGGTTGGCTTTTAGTTTGCTTGGCCTTCTTGGGTTCAACTAGGATCCAAGGATCCTGCTGACCTAAGTCTTTTTCCCCTTCTAGGGATATGGGTCTTAATTTCAAAGGGGAAATTCCATTTAAAGGTGGGGCAGCTTGCCCTGTCAAAGATGTAGTTTTATTTTCCAGCTGTCTAATACAAGCTTTCAAAAGCTCATTTTCATCTTTTAAGTCCTCTTCTGAAGAATGATATGCATTTATAGTGACAAGAAGCAGCCATGCCACGGCAGATGCTTCTACTATTCTTTCCTCGGTTGTCAAAAAGTTTTCTCCTAATTTGTTGAGGAAGTCAGCCACTTTTGAAGGGGATTTAATAAGGGGACTGTAGTCCCTTACAGGTCCCCATTCTTCAATAAGCCGAGCAGCACTTAGCCACGGGGAACCTAAGAATCCTGGGCTTCCCTTGGGAGTTCCTCTTTTGGTGTATTCATGGTCCCAATGACCACCCAAAGCATAATTTTTTTTAAGGTAATCCATCATAAATAAGTACCTGCCTGGCTCACCAAATGTAGGAATTGGACAGATCAATACAATGGGAAAGGCATTATAACAAAGGTGTGATGATGGAAGGACTAGCACAATAGAGAAATGCTATAAAGGGAAGAAGATTGCTTGCCCATATCAGAAGATTCTAGGTTTGCAGGGGAAATCTTCACCAAGGAGGGATCTCCAGAAAGAGATCTTTCCCTTCCCTAGTGGCAGTCGGCCCTTAAATGAGTTCTAAGAGAGGTGGAGCCAGGCTCCACCCCTTCCAGTTGCACAGGTGAATTGCCTTCACCTGTGCTCCCAGGGCTGACCCAGTCCTTTCCCCAGGTGCTCAATCAGTGGTTCAGGCCTTGACTCAACTGTTCCCATACAACTGGCATGCATTCTTTAAGGGAGAGGACAAAGGACTTTACTGGTCAGACCAGTCAGTGAGGAATAACAATTATTTAATTGTACAGATTTGATGAAAACATTCCTCAAATTCATCACAACTTAGTAATGTAAACTTAGCACAACTAACAAAATTCAGGTTGATGACGCACAACAGATAATGTTCATTCAGCATTTCAACAGGGAAAGCATTCAATTTTGGATGATATGTAGCTAGGAACACACTGAACAGAATGAGTACAGTGCTAAGGGACATCCTTACTCTCCTATGTGAATGTTCTGTTGCAGCAAGAAGCCGGTGTTATGGTCTGGGAGATCTGTACTTGATGTGAAGACTGTGGGGTCTGCTTTTGTTTTCTGGAGTATGATTTTGCATATCAGATCTACAGATGCTCTAACTGATCTCTCTTCCAGGAGATCTGTTTTTTAGCAAATAAAATTGATTGAAACTTAAGAATTCAGGTCACTTTCAGAAGGTGCCTACCTCTATCTATTAAAGGAGATAATATATTTTTCTGATTTTTTTTTTTTAAATCTTCAATTGCTATGTATCAGAATAATTTCTTGCAAATTATGTGACTGTCCCTATCTATCACTTTCTCAATCTGACAAGATTTGCTTTACTAGTCAGACCAGACTGATGGTTCTTCACATCTGCCCATGTGCTCTTCCATTCTTTACCTATGATCTTGCAGGTCCTCCTGACTATTCACAAGCTTCCACCTATCTGAAATGATTTTTTCTTTTAAATAATCTGGCCAGTGGTCTCAGACCCTCATACAGTCACATGTATGTGTAACAAAGAAATCCTTCCATCTTTACTAATGAAAAAGTGAATGTTATGGCTTTTCCCGCTTCTCTTTCTATCAGCTTCTTATAAGTATGAAACAAGTTCTCAAAGTTTATTCCATACTCAGTTCTGGTAAAACAAATAGAATTTGAATTGGATTTCTCCGGAACGTTTCAGAAAAGCTGCTTCCAGCTCAGCAAGTAACAAGGTGTCACGGAGTTATCTAGATCAATCTGTGTCCATGACAGGGGCAGCAGGCCTGCAGGCCCACTCCCCCCCCCCCNGGGAAACAGTAGAAGAAATTCTTCCTTGTCAAATTTGTTTAAGCCCTTCCATTATTTGGTACCAAACAGGTAAAAGTTTAGCAGCTCTTCTGTCTTTAGTAATAGAAGCCTCCCAGAGTTTTGTGCCAATTTTGTCCCAAAGCTCTCCATCAAGAGAGAACCCAGTTTTCAGAAATTCAGGGGCATTTTTGCTTATCCATTTAAGAAAAGTAACTAATGCTGAAGTAGATACAGGCTGATTCTGAAACTTTAAAACTAACCGTAATACTTCAAGATTTACTTGTTGCTCCCTTGTTAGTGAACTCCCTGTAGTTCCCAACTGCTCACCTTCTGTCCTGCAGAATGGTGTGGGTGTGTGTGAAGCAATCTCTCCAAAGTTCAGTCGGGTGGCACTGCCAGACCGGGCTTCCTCAGCCTCAGCTTGATTTGCCCCACACAGTGGGCACCATTTTCAGCGTCTGATGCATGGACTCAGATGTGAATGATCCAAATCATTTATTACAAGTTCTCACAGCACTTATATTCCTTCACAAGTTTTATTTTTCTAGCTTTCCCATCCACCCCTACAACTTTCCCATCCATCTTTACATGTCAACAGAACATTCTACAAACACTCCTCAACCATTCATACAGATGCTTATCCAATCAGAGCTGTGGGCTGTTCCTTCTTCCTCTAGAGGTATCCTTGGTTCTCATGCTGTTTATCTTGCTCCACAGCTGGTGCTCTGTACAGTCCTTCTTGTATTCTCACAACCTATATAATTGATCTGCCATCGCTTTAATGGGTTGTGTCCTCTAGCGAGATGAGCTGTTGCTTCTGGCAGAGGTCTTGGTCTCATTTGTGAGCAAGCGTCACAGTCCTGACATGCCTCAACAATGCCTGGTAACTGAATGGGCAGCTCCCATGCTTTAGCTGCTGCCCACATGGTTTTCTGTCCTGCATGTCATAGTTTCTGATGCAGCCAGTGGGCTATGTCTTCTGCTTTCTAGTCATAAAACTCAAGCCAGTGTGTCAGCTTCATCACTGCCCAGCAACTGCAAGGGTTGATGTCCAAAGACATGGTATGCTTGTACAGTCCTGTGCCTAACCACGTTCCACATATCAACATATCTTTGCCCCAGATAGGTTCGGAGTGGATTGTCCAATCCTGTGTGCTACACTGTGCTATCCAGAGCATGAGCCCTCAGTAGACTGCCCAACTGTCCATGCAGATGTTCAATGTACTGTCTCCCGGCTCTTGTGTTATCACACAACTTGCAGCTCAGCCCACTGGCTACTTTGCCCATCCCCCTCTTTGAACCGTATCGTTTCAGTCGAGGGATGGTATGCGATGGCTTGCCACCTACTTACATTCCCTCTGCTGTATCCATCCATGTACCAGGAGTCTTCTAGAATAAGATATTTCCCCTCCTGTACAGGACTCTTCTATGAGTGAATAACCATTATGCCTTCAGGCATCTCACTGTGATATGTTACCAGGCCAAGTATCTTCTGCAATTCTTCTTCTAGTGGAGATGATGACAGCTTCTTTGACTAAGGTAGGTGACCCAGCGCACCACTGTTTGTAATTGGGCCGCCCCTGTCTTAGGAATGTGGGTTAGATCTTTTACCCACCCCTGGATTGGTAAACAGTAACCTCTGCAGTCTGAGTTATTGGTTCTACTGTCTGCAGTGCAGAATAGGTAGCCAATAACTGGTTTTCAACCATGCTGTATCTCTCTTCTGCTCCATAGCAAGCCTGTGACCAGAACCCAGTTGGGATTTGAACAGAACTCTGGCGCTGTCACAACCCTCAACCAAACCCTCCTTAAACTACATGCACATCTAGTTCAGCTGGAATGGTTGAATCGAATATACCCAGTGCCTGGGCCTGTTTAACAGGGTGTTTGTTTTTTTTCTTGCTGGAAGGCTTCTTGTTCCGTTCTACCCCTATCCCATACTCAGCTTTTTTGTTTGTTTGTTTGTTAATTGATATAGAGGTTTTAGCAGTTGTGCTAAGTGGGGTATAAAGGATTGCCAGTATCCTAATATACTCAAGAACTCCTGCAACTGCTCCAGTTTTGTGGTAACCAAGAACTCTTAGATCTTATCTATGATTGTGCTGGGTAAGACTTCAGTCTTACCTGACCAGACAACACCCAGGAGTTTAACTGATAACCCTGGTCCTTGTACTTTCTGTGGGGTTAAAGCCCATCCTTTTTCCTGTAAATAAGTAGCTAGTGATGGTACTGCCTTCTTGAATGCCTCAATTGAGTCAGACAGTAACATCAGATCATCGAGGTGGTGGTACATTTTGATAGTAGATGGTTTGTTCCAATTTGCCAAGTCAAGTGCCACCATATAATGACAAAAAGTAGGTGAGTGCACATATCCCTGAGGTAGGACTTGAAAAATCCACTGCCTGCACTTCCATGTGAATGCAAACTGGTCTTGAGATTCCTTAGCAGTTGGAATTCTGAAAAACACATTTGCTAGATCCAGAACACAGTGATATGTGATATTTCTCTACTTAATGAGGGAGGCGATGTTGGGTACGGCCGTGTGGATCAGCAGCGTGACTTAAAATTGCCTGCATCACCCAGATGCTAATATATCTTTCCCTTAATCTGAACTCTCCCACAGTGGTCTGGAGAGTCAGACCCGACAGGATGCCTATCCCCCATGTGTACTCTGGAACTGGGGCAATAGACACCTTGTACTCCTGGGTTGGTAGATGCCCAATCCCCAATTTCAATCATATTTGGTTTATGGGGATCATCTGCCCCCCTAACCCACCTATCATTGCCTTAGTGCCTGAAAATTGATTTGGGTTACCACACATGATTGATGTTTCTGTGCCAGTATCTACTAGTGCCATAACCCGTTCCACATTCTTTTGGGACCAATGAATCATTATTTTGACATAGGGTCTCCAGTCCCCTCTAGAAACCCTAGTCCTGGGGAATTTTGGCTCCTCTGTCATGCCATCAGCTCTGCAATCCCCGAATATTTTTCCTGTGACAGTGCAACTGTGGCTGCCTGGGCCACCTGAGGAGCTTTACGTTTTTTTGATGAGACTATAAAGTCTTCTAGATTCCACGTGTCTTGTGGAATCCATTCTATGAGTCTAACTCCTTCCCTTTTAGGGGAGGATTAGAATCTCTGACTGTCTGGTAATACTTTCCATAGTTGTAATAAGACCTGATTAGGCTGTCCATCCACCTTTTGAAATTGAACTCCTGCTCTAATCAGGTCATTAAACATTTGTTTTCTTGAGATCCTGATGGGTCCAAATTGAATTACCTTAGGGGCAGGTCTCCTAGGTCATGGATGGATCTCTGACCTTTCCACCACCATTTGGACATTGTGCTTGGCCCTGTCTCCCCCAAATTTGCCACCAGTTGGGCAGCCTGTTGTATTATATCCTCTGAGGGCTTTAGGGGTGTTCATTATGGATACTAAGGTACAATACTGATGTGGCAGAGCTTGCTGCAGGTTGAGATCCCTCATTCTTGCTGAAAATTTTATCAGGTCCAGGCTCTCAAAATCATCCTCACAGATTACCTCTTTCACGCCTAATTCTCGAATATAATTTTGCAAGTCCTCCATAGAGGGCCATAGGACTGTATTTAATGGTATGCCTCTCTTATTTGGCCATGTTATACGGCATGTGGCCATTAACCATTTGATCTAATGAGTGATTTTCCTCATTATGTTGGACAGCTGCATATAGTCTTTGCCTGAGGGCAGGGTGAATGGTAATGGATGCCAGTTTTGAAATTTCCAGTCAATTCACCACAACACTTTCTGTCCCCATGTCATATAACCGGAGCAGCCACGCTGGAATGCTATCTCTCAGTTTTTGTCTAAACCGCTGTACTAAATCCATTAGTTCAGCTGCCGTATATGGGTGAGCTGTTACATGTAGCGTGGCCTGGGCAGGGGGCCATCCCCGCTAGCCTATCCTGAATTTTTTTTTGTTTTCTTGAGATCTCAAAGGCGTTTAGCCCTAGTGGAACCTCAAGATCCAACCTCTTAGTGCTTTCATCTACAGAATCCATTTTATGTGGATTCTTTTTACAGGGTCCCTGGTTACTTCTAAAGAGATATTCCGGATCTTCTGTAGGGGAATGATCGGATTAGGTTTTTTCCCCATCAAAATTGTAACCTGTCTTTCCGGTTTATCAACACAATCATGTAATAACTGATTTTCACCAGTGAGAGCCTCTTCAGTTACGTTCAGCCAGTTCAAGGCCATCAGCAGTGGCCATGCCACCATGGACACAGCTAACTGTTGTTCTTGATTAGTGAGTATATTTTTGCTAAGACTATGGAAATACTCAGCCAGGCGGGCCAGGGGCTCATAGACATTTCCTCTGTCCTGCAGGGTACCCCATTTTTCAATGTTAGAAGTAATCCTGTGATATGGGGACCCTGGGAATACCAGGATGTGCACTAGCAAAACCTCAGTCAAAGGGCTACTCTTTCCCTGTCCAAACCACCCCATGATATTGCTCAAAAAAGCCATGGTAAATATTTTAGGAGGCTTATAAATGAGTATCTTTATTTGGCTGCCTGGCTCGCCAAAATATAAAGCAAACAAAGGCGATGACAGAGCCTTTTAGATACAGGTGCTATAGAACAAGATATCAAAGAGCGAGGAATTAACTCACCCCTCTCAGCAACAGCTTGGAAAAAAGGGTGAGCTGAGGAATACAGCCTTCTTCAGTTCGAACTCTGGCTTGCCAGAAAAGGAGAAGGTGCAAACTGCACAGGCTCTGAGTGTGTACACACTCCTAAAAGCAGTCTGAAGCACCACTGAGAGGGGGAGAGAGGAAGGATGGATTTGGGATCCCCCGCCCTGGGCACTCAGGTGCTCATGTACTGGTTCAGGCTGTGACCTGGCAATTCCACCACAGTATGCCACTGCTTTCCGCTTCCTTGGCTTACCCTTGCTGGACCCATCCATACACCAGGCATCTTCAGGAATGGGATATTTTTCTTCCTGAATGGGACTGTCCTCCAGTGGAGCGACCATTGTCTCATCTGGCGCATCACTGTGATACATCACTGGGCCTAAGATCTTTTGAAGCTCTTCCTTCAGTGGTGATGAAGACAGACTACTCCTCTGGCTGAGATAGGCCACCCATTGTGCCACTTTTGTGCTTGGGCCACCCCTGTCTTAGGAAGGTGGGTCAGATCTTTCACCCACCCCTGAACTGGCAAAGCAGTCTTAACTAAAACTTCAGATGTTTGGGTTATTGGCTCTACTGCCTATAATGCGGAGTAGGTGGCCAATAACTGTTTTACAATCATACTGTATCTTTCTTCTGCTCCATGACACACATGAGACCAGAATCAAACTGGGGCTCAAGAAGAATTCTGGCTCTGACATAGGCCCCAAACAAACCCATCCTGAGTTACATATCAGCTGGTAGGGTAGGAACAAACACACTAGTGCCTGGGCCTGTTTAACAGGCCTGGTTTTGCTTGCTGGAAGGTCTCTTGTTCCATTCTCTCCCAGTCCTATTTTTGGCCTTTCTTTGTGAGTTGATACAAAGGCATCAGCAGCTGTGCTAGGTGGGGTATAAAGGAACACCAGTGTCCCAGTATACCCAAAAACTCTTGCAGCTGGCTTGGTTCAATAGGGACTGGGAACGCTTGAACCTTGTCTATTATTGCACTGGGTAGCACTCTGGTCTTCCCCGACCAAACTACACCCAGGAATTTCACCAACAGGCCTGGTCCTTGCACTTTTTGTGGGTTTATAGCCCAACCTTTCTCTTGTAAATGAGTAGTCAGTGAGTCTACTGACTTCTCTAATGCCTCTAGTGAGTCAGACATCAACATGAGATCATCAATATAGTGGTACAATTTGATGTTATTAGAATTATTCCAATCTACCAGGGTATGCGCCATTAGGTTATGACAATAGGTTGTTGAGCGCACGTACCCTTGTGGCAGGACCTGAAAGGTCCACTGCCTGCCTCCCCACCTAAATGCAAACTGGTCTTGTGATTCTTCATGCATGGGAATACTGAAGAATGCATTTGCCAAGTCTAGGACACAATGGTAGGTTTCTATCTCCCTACTCAATGTGTCCATCTGGGAGGCAATATTGGGCCATGAATTATTGCATGAATGGCAGCGTCACCTTATTTAATTCTCTGTAATCTACTCTCATTCTCCATGTGCCATCTGACTTTTGTATTGGCCATATGGGGGAATTACGCAGGTTATGTGCATGTCTTATGACTGCTGCTTTTTCTAATTCCTGTACCATTCTGGAGATTTCCTCTTGCCCCTCCAGGAGTCTATACTGTGTAGTGCCGCGGAGTCAGCAGGGATGGGTGTCCGGCGCGCGGGGAAGCATGACAAACTCAATATGAGTGGTAAAAGCTTCACTTTATTCTAAACAGAGCAATCCATTTATAAGGAAGAGAGTATACTTGGCGTTGCCCGATTGGCTACATATCTTATTGACATTAATCAGATTGGTTACTAATGCTCATTGCTACATCAGCTACTCATATTTACAGCACAGGGGGGGGTGTATACATTCCAGCTTATCAAGTTCCTAAATCGTGCACGCACTAATTCCATGCCTTGCATCTGCTTCTGGCTTCAAGGCCACAGTGACCCTTATCTGCACTCCTCCACTATCCTGTTCTCACAGTATTTTTCCAGCATGATGCCTTCTGTGATGCCGCAGAGATTTTGCTCGTACAGCGAGTCATGGCTGCCTTGCTCCTTCAGCCATTCCTCCACAGTGTAGTATTAGTAATCCAGCATAGCTCTAGCAGGCAAATAGGCTCATGTTTCACATGGCCTCTAAATATCACCTGCACTGCCCAGATACTAATGCATCTCTCTCTCAGTCTGAACTCTTCCACAGTCTGGAGAGACGGACCCCATAGTATATCTATGCCCAGTATATACTCTGGGACTGGGGCAATGGACACCTTATACTCCCAGGGTGGGAGACATCCAACCCCCAACTTCAACCATGCCTGGATTACAGGAATGGTCTGTCCTCCAAACCCATCAATCATCACTCTGTTTCCATAGAATTTAGTTGGATCACTATAAATAATCTAAGTTTCTGCGCCCTTGTCAACTAATGCCATCACTCACTGTATGTTCTTCTGTGACCAAAGAAATAATTAATTCAACATCGGGATTCTGGTCCCATCTGGTGGCCAGCATCCCCATCACACAGTTAACTGTGCAATTGCCAATTCTTTTTCCTCAGGTGGCTCGGGTCACTTGAGGAGGCTTTTTCCTTTTGTTTGGAATTACAAAATCTTCCAAGTTCCATGTTGACATTCAATGCTTGTTCAATTACTTGTACCTCTGCTTTCTGGGGGATGTTTTGAAATTTTTGATTGTCCTCCAGCTGCCTCCATGGCTGGAGGAGGGTATGATTGGTCTGGCGATTAATTTTTTGCAAATTGAACCCCAGATCAGAATAAATCTTTAAAATTCTCTTTCTGGGATATCCATAGAGGTCCTGATTGAGAATTCCGTGAGGTGGATCTGCTAGTTTTAGCTAAAGACCTCAGTTCCTTCCAGTATCCGCATATTGTGCCGGGTCTGTAGGTGCTCCATTTCTCCTAGATCAGCCACCAACTGGGCTGCTTGTTGGATGATGGTCTCCAAGTCTACCAAAGAGTTTAGTATGAACGCTATAGTGGGCCATACTGCTGGAGAGGAACTTGTTGTAAGATGAGGTTCCTCATCCCTGACGAGAACTTCACCTGGTCTTGACTCTCAAAAGCGTCATCATTTATCACCTCTTTCATTCCCAGTTCTCTAATGTAATTTTGAAGTTCCTCCATCAAAGTCCATAGACTGGACTTTGAACATCCGGCATTTATTGGAACATCGCTTTTATTTGGCCACATGATTCTACATGCAGCCATTATCCATTGAACTAGAGTATGATTATACTCATTATGCATTGAAGTCACATATAGCCTTCATCCAAGGGCCAGATATGTGTTGATTGATTCAAGTTTAGAAATCTTTGGTCTGTTAATAACCACATTTTCAGCCCCCGTGTCCCATAGTCGTAAGAGCCAAGCTGGTATACACTCTTGTGGTTTCTGTTTAACTCACTGTAGTAAATACATGAGTTTGGCAGCTGTGTACAGGCGTGTCATCACATATAAAGTAGTGCAGGCAGGGGTCCACTCTTCTGGTGGCAATCCTGCCAGTCTATGTTGGACTTTCTTAGTTTTTTGAGTAATTTTTGGTCTTAGTTCTAGAGGATCTGAAGTTTCTAGATCCTTTAGTTGGACTGTACAGGTCTCTATTCTTCATTAATCTGTACAGCACTCAGCCATAGGGAACCCAGGAATCCCAGTGTTTCCCCCAAGAGTTCCTCTTCTGGGGTAATAGGGGTCTCAATGACCAGTCAACATATTATCTTCTTAAGATAATCCAGCCTAAGTATGTACACTGCCTGGCTCACCAAGTGTAAACACAACAGTGACAGCAGAGAAGCAAAATCCGAGGCTACAGCAAGCAAGGATTTGCTCAAATGCAACAGCAGTAGGCACAGAAATAAGGAAAAGAATCTACCTACCTTTAGAAGGTCTCAGAAATGCAGGGATCTCCAGAAAAAATGCTCTTGTTTCCACTGCCAATCCCTAAATGAGGTCTGGGAAGGAGTGGTCACTCAAGTACATTGCATGCACCTAAGCTCCCCTGTGTTGGCTTTGCTTTCCTACCAGATGCTTAATCACTGTTTCAAGCTGTGCCTTAGCATTTCCTTTAAGGTGGTGGAACATACAAGCATTGGGAGAAGCATTTAGCAGAAGCCACTTGGCTGGTCAATACTTGAGGATTTATCAATTGAGATGGACCTGCCCAATCTAGTTCCCTACATACTGTAGAGGGAGATAAGGTCCATGCAGCGTATGTAAAGAGCATTCTGTGAAAAGCGGTTTGGGTCTTCCTAACTCCAGACAAAGGCAAATCTGTCTGTGCAGCTGTTTTTCTTAGGGGCTTGGGTCTACTTGGTAGGTAATGCAGAAAAAATGACGAATTTAAATGTGTATCACGAAAGAATTTGATGCTGGGGGAGTGCAGTCAGTAATTCCATGTATCTCTCCCTATATCTGTGCATGTCTGTTTAATGCATGTTAATTATTGTTTGTTTGTATATGTGATTCTTTGATACATTAAGCATGATGTAGTGATGTGTAATAAGGGGTGGAATGTTGTGGTTTTGTGATTCTTATTATTGGTATTTCATGTCATGTAGTACACTGAAAGTTATAGTGTTAATGCTCTAGTTGTGGGTACCTAGGTCCCAGAAGAGAAGAATGAACCGTTGGTAATACCATCCAATGATACTGCTGGGTTGGTGGTGATGCATTTCCAGAATGGATGGAAAATGCAAACCTAGGAGCATTGTGGGGGTCCAGAGAGATAGTGAAAAAGCAGCCTTTTAAGTCAGTAGTGGGCCTGGCACCGTGAACAAGAACAGTCACAGCACTGTCAGCACTGTCTGTGTCTAAAATTCCTGAAATATCAAACTTCTGTGTGGGGGTCCCCTTTGATCCAAACCCTGTGGCCCCCCTTTCCATGGGTGCAGTCGGCACCAGCTGTGCCTCAAAATAAATCAATTCAGCAATACAATTGTCCAGCATCTATAAGTCCGGGTAACACAAAAAGACCTTGCATTGTGGCTGATGAACGCCCTAAAAGGAAAGCACTCAATCCGTTTCCCAACCCGTTTACAGCAGTAGCCGCTGCTCACACTGTCGTGGAATCAAGGGTTAGTGGCAGCGTCACGGCGAGCGGCAGCGGCGCGGCGAGCGATGAGAGGNCCCCCCCCCAGAAAAAGGAAAGGGAAAAGGGGGAGGGTAGGGAGATGGGAGCTGGGCCCCCCAGAAAAACCCAGAACAGCGGCAACAATCTAAGGAGGAAACTTAATTTTACTAAATATGATATTGGAATGCAAGATAACACAATATAATACAGTATAATTGGAATTGAGGCTAATCAAATAAAATGAGAGAGCGAGTATCTGAAACTGAAAGCCTTACTTTGAACTGAAGGTGCACGACTGAGGAGCACACCCACACACTGTCAGGCAGCAAGAGAGAGAAATCCAGTGACTTCCTCCTGTGACTTATCTTCCCCTCTGAACGCAAAGTCCTCTGAGGTATGTAGCTCTTCTCTTCTGAGAGCCAGATATCCAGAAAGTTGTCAGTCCACGGAACTGGAGTATTAACCCTTTAATTCCCCGTGCTTTACATGATGTTATGATGTGGAATACCGATAACAAGAATCATAAAACCATGACATTCCACCCCTTATTCCACATCACCACATCATACTTAATGTATATACATATATACAAGCAAACAGTAATTAAAATGCATTACACACACATATCTATATACATATATATACACAGAATTACTAACTGCACTTCCCCAGCATCACATTCCCTTGTGGAACACAGTGAACATCCCCATCTTTCTGCATCACCCACCAAGTGGACCCAGGTACCTGGGCAAAAATGGTTCCATGGAGAGGTTTGCCCTTTCCAGAGGCTGGAAGAACTAAACCGCTTTTCCCAACATGCACTTTACATGTACTACAGGGACCTTATCTCCCTCTACAGTATGTAGGGAGCTGGATTGGGTAGCACCATCACGATTGATAGATCCTCTAGTGTTGACCAACCGGGTGGCTTCTGCCAGATGCTTCTCCCAGTGCTTGAATGTTCTGCCACCCATTGCTTTCAACATGGTTTTTAACAACCCATTGTATCATTCAATTTTACCAGAAGCTGGTGCATGATAGGGAATATGATAAATCCACTCAATGCCATGATCTTTGGCCCAAATATCCACAAGAGAATTTTTGAAATGAGTCCCATTATCTGACTCAATTCTTTCTGGAGTGCCATGTCGCCACAGGACTTGTTTCTTGAAACCTAGTATGGTGTTTGAGGCGGTAGTATGGGGTACTGCATATGTTTCAAGACACCGAGTGTTTGCCTCCACTATGGTAAGAACATAATGCTTACCACTGTGGGCTCATGGCAAAGTAGTCAACCTGCCACGCCTCCCCATATTTATACTTTTGCCATCAGTCTTCCCCCCAGAGAGGTTTTATCCTCTTGCCTTGTTTAATTATGGCACATGTTTCACAGTCATGAATAACCTGTGCAATAGTATCCATAGTTAAGTCCACTCCTTGGTCTCTAGCCCATTTATATGTTGCATCCCGTCTTTGATGGCCTGAGGTCTCATGGGCCCACTGAGCTAGAAATAATTCACCCTTGTTTTGCCAGTCCAAGTCTATTTGAGCCACCTCAATTTTGGCAGCTTGATCAACCTGATGGTTATTTTGTTGTTCTTCAGCAGCCCAAATATTTGGCACATGAGCATCTACACGACGTACGTTTACAACCATACTATTTGGGCAGCAATGTCTTTCCATAATTCAGCAGCCCAAATAGGTTTACCCCTCTGTTGCCAGCTGTTTTGTTCCCATTGATGTATTCACCCCCATAAGGCACTTGCCACCATTCATGAGTCAGTATAAAAATAAAGCATTGGCCATCTCTCCCATTCAGTAACATCTAAGGCCAGTTGGACAGCCTTTACCTCTGCAAATTCACTTGATTCTCCCTTTCCTTCAGTGGCCTCTGCAACTTGTCATGTGGGACTCCACACAGCAGCTTTCCATCTGCAATGCTTCCCAACATTACAACATGATCCATCTGTGAACAGGGCAAATTTCATTTTCTCGTAATTCATTGTATGGTGGGGCTTCTTCAGCACGCGATACTTTTTCTCCTGGTCATGTTCCAAACTTTTTGCCTTCAAGCCAGTCCATGATCACCTCTAGGATTCCTGGATGGCTGAGGTTCCCCATCCGAGCTCATTGTGTAATCAGCACAATCCACTTACTCCAAGTGGCATCAGTAGCATGATGGGTGAAGGGAACTTTTCCCTCAAACATCCAGTTCAGCACTGGCAGTCAGGGTGCTAGAAGGAGCTGCGTTTCAGTGCCGACTACTTCGGAAGCAGCCTGAACCCCCTCATACGTGGCTAAGATCTCCTTTTCAATTGGAGTGTAGCACTCTCCGGACCCCCTGTATGCTCTACTCCAGAATCCCAGGGGTCAGCCTCAGGTCTCTCCAGAGGCTCTTTGCCACAGACTCCAAGTGGGACCTTTCCCTCCAGCAGCAGTGTAGAGGACGTTCTTTACATCCTGTTCCATCCGTACTGGCCCTAGGACCATGGCACATGCTATCTCCTGTTTAATTTGCTCAAAAGCCTGCTGCTGCTCAGGGCCCCACGAAAAATTATTTTTCCGCGTTACCTGATAAAGGGGGCTTACAATGAGGCTATAGTTTGGAACTTGCATTCTCCAAAACCCCACTACACCCTGAAAAGATTGTGTCTCTTTCTTATTAGTGGGTGGAGACATAGCAGTGATTTTGTCAGTCACATCTGCTGGGATGTGACGACACCCATCTTGCCACTTTACACCTAGGAACTGAATTTCCTGGGCAGGTCCGTTCACTTTGCTTCACTTAATAGCAAAACTAGCTTGCAGAAGAATTTGGATTATTCGCTCTCCTTTCTTGAAAACTTCTTCTGCTGTATCGCCTCACACAGCAGTACCATCAATATACTGCAGGTGCTCAGGCGCACCGCCCTGTTCCAATGCAGTTTGGATCAACCCATGGCAAATGGTTGGGCTGTGTTTCCACCCCTGGGGCAAACGATTCCAGGTATACTGAATGTCCCTCCAGGTGAAAGCAAACTATGGCCTGCATTCTGTGGCCAATGGAATGGAAAAGAAGGCATTAGCAATATCAGTGGTGGCATACCACTTAGCTGTTTTTGATTCCAGTTCATACTGGAGTTCTAACATGTCCGGCACAGCAGCACTCAGTGGGGGTGTGACCTCATTCAGGCCACCATAGTCTACCATCAGCTTCCATTCTCCACTGGCTTTGCGCACTGGCCATATGGGGCTGTTAAAAGGTGAGTGAGTTTTGCTTATACCTCCCTGACTCTAGTTGAGGAATCAACTTATGAATGGGGAGCAAGGAATCCCTATTGGTGCAATACTGCCATCTGTGCACCATTTTTTGTGGCAATTGGTACCTGTTGCTCTTTTACTTGTAGCAACCCCAAAACAGACGGGTCTTCTGACAGGCCAGGCAAAACAGACAGCTGCTTAATGTTGTCTGTGTCTACAGCAGCTATTCCAAAGGCCCATGAAGGATCCCTTGGGATCCTTGAAATGCCCCCTTCTGAGGTAATCGATACCAAGTATACATGGAGCCCCTGGGCCAGTTAAAATAGGATGCTTTTGCCAGTCTTTACTAGTGAGGCTTATTTCAGCCCTCAACACAGTCAATCCTTGAGAGCCCCCAGTCACTCCAGAAATATGAATTGATTCTGTCCCTTCACAACTTGAGGGCATTAGAGTGCGCTGTGCACCAGTGTCCATCAGTGCCTTATATTCCTGTGGTTCTGATGTGCCAGGCCATCAAATCCACCCAGTCCAATAAACTCTATTATCCCTTTCCCCTCCCGACTGAGGGCAGGGCCCCTCTGTTCATTACCTGTAGTAACTGGAGCAACTGCACTGGTTTGATCTGTTTTGTAATTTTCTCACTTGTGCTTGTAGTACAGGAGTGGGTTGGTTATGCCACTTCTTCATGTCTTCTCCATGATCACGTAGGTACGGCCACAAGATAATACACATTGTAGTCTTACTATTGTTATTTGCTTGAGCAGGAAGGCGTTTGCCTTTAATAGCTGAGTTTTTTGATGATACAAGTGAGGAGGAGGGTTCATCACCTTTAATTAGTTTGATCAGCTTCTTCAGTAGACCCCTTTGATCATCCTGATCTTCATCAGGTGTTTCTGATACAACTATGGGTTTGTCATGGTTAATCAATAGAGACAATTCCTCCTCCACTTTATCTAGTCTGTCTGTTACTTTTGAGATGGTTGAACTGGAAGCATGAGCTGGAGGTAGCTTTTGTTCAAAGTTTTGAAGCATAATAATCAGTTCAAAAACTGAGGGTCTTCTCTGTTTGTCCTCATATCTGTCAAACGTTGCTGCTAGTGTACCGGCATACCTTTCTGGTGCTATTCTTGTGAGCTTTCACCATATATCAGGCATACCCTTCACTCTCTCAGGATTATGGTTTTGGCGTGGATCGTTAGAAACAAACATAGGGTCATACAACATTTCCACCACGGCTGTTTCCCTCAAATACTGGATACCTTTTTCAACTGTATTCCACTTTTTCATCTCAGGATTCAGATCATCTTTGAAGGGATGCCTTTCCTTTACAGCTAGTAACCACATTTCGAGAGGGTGGCGGCTCCGTCCAAACATCTACTAATCCGTCTGTCAATAGCTGAGTCTCTGGCAATGCCTCCTAGTTGGTGAGCTTTGTTAACATCTAGAGACACGCTACTGGCCCTGTTGTCCCAACAGCAAAGCAACCAGGTGACAACAGTCTTGTTTGGGCGTCGTGTAAACTCCTTTCTTAAGGCTTGGATTTCAGTCATCTTCAGAGGTTGACGAATAGTGGTTACAGTGACTTCCTCCTCCACACTCTCCTCTCCATATCTCCTAGTTTTTTCAGTTGTCTTTCTTGATGACGGTGGCTTTGAGGAGGGCCCCTCGCCTGGATCTTCCTCTACCTCTTCCATTTCTTCTTCTTCTTTCTGTTCTAGACTCGAGGACACCTGTTTCCATTTCTGGCCTTCCACAGGGGCAACTGACATTGATACTGATGTCTCCTGTGACTGACCATATTTGACTTGGAGACTTCCCCCTTTGGCTTGAACCTTAGCTCAGAAACTCTCTCTCTCCAGAATAGTATTATATAGAGCTCAGTAAATACAAGCCAAGCCCCAAATAAGTCGTACCTCCTTAGATCTATCTAAGCCTCAGCATCCCTGACTCAAATACTCGCTTAGTTTCTCAGGACCCAACAGGTGTTCAAGAGTGAAATCCCATGACATTGTGGGTCCCCATGCTTCTAAGATTTTTCCTAAACCTCTCCATATTCCTTGCCAGTCAACATTCTCTGGTTTTGGAGAACACTTCTTCCACATAATGTAAATGGAGAAGAATACATTCAGGGAGATTGATAACATGCACATGAGCATGATCACTAACTTGGCATTCCAAAAATGTGTAAAGAACTGAGAAGAGAGCCTGGAAACTGGTTTGAACATCATGTTGTTTGTAAAATTAGCTATTCCGTCTGGGATGTAATTGTCAATATTCAAATCATACAACATTGCATATGGGTACCAGGCAGGTGTCTCAATCAGTGCCCTTATTTGGCTATATATATACACAACTCCACAGCAGGAAATGATGAACTTAATAAGAAACCTATAAATTCCAAGAAACATAATAGCCTTTAATCATTTATACAGCACTCCTAAAATAAAGAACAGATTCATAGCTGGCAGTTGCTAAAAAGGAAAGAAAGAAAAAAAAAAAGAACAAAAACACTCGGTACAGTGTCCGGAGTCTGGCAGACTGCCCAGCCTACAATCTAATCTATGAAGGTCAAAGCTAGCTACCAGCGCTCTGCAAGTCTCCGGCTTAAAGAAAGACTTTTTTTCTTTTTCTCTGCTAATGTTAAAAGCTTTAGATTGCCCACATCCTCCACCAAAAACTGTCACGGAGTTATCAAGATCAGTCTGTGTCTATGACAGGGGCAGCAGGCCTGCAAGCCCACTGGCTTCCCCCCCAAAAAAAAAGAAAAGGAAAAGGGGGAGAGTAGGGAGATGGGCCTCCCCAAAAAACAAAACAAAACAAAAAAACCAGAACAGCGGCATCAATCTAAGGAGGAAACTTAATTTTACTAAATATGATATTGGAATGCAAGATAACACAATATAATACAATATAATTGGAATTGAGGCTAATAAATTAATAATAATAATAAAAAAAATCAATAAATCAATAAATAATGAGAGAGCAAGTGTCTGAAACCGAAAACCTTACTTTGAACTGGAGGCACACGGCTGGGGAGCACTCCCACACACTGTCAGGCAGCAAGAGAGAGAAAAATCCCGTGAATTCCTCCCATGACCTATCTTCCCCTCTGAACGCAAAGTCCTGTGAGGTATGTAGTTCTTCTCTTCTAAGAGCCAGATATCCAGAAAGTTGTCAGTCCACGGAACTGGAGTTTTAACTCTTTAATTCCCCGTGCTTTACATGATGTTATGATGTGGAATACTGATAGCAAGAATCATAAAACCATGACACAAGGATTGAAAATTTTTTTGGCTGATGCTAATGCAGTACAGCTCTGCAGGCACTTGGTACTGTTCCTGTGAAATTGAAATGGTTAGACCTAAAGGTAACTCCTAGCAATTCTCAGCCTTTCTCATTCTGCTGATCATTCTCTAGAAGTTTAAGAAAATTCAAAATGATAGAAAGGATCTCTGAATATAATTCTTTTTTGGAATACAGAATCTATAAAATCACACAAAGTTACCACAAGTTCTAGATCTACTAATCATGATTTTGATCAAGTAGCTGTCACAAATGCAATTGTCTGAAAATCAATTAAGAGGGAAATAGAAGAGAATTCCATTAACTAAGCAAAGAAATTAATACAGTCAACAAGCAAGTAATGAAAGTAGTACGGCATGCAGGTCTGTAACATATTAACTTCCAGCAAAAATACTTTTCTATTTAATGCTAAATGTTTCTCCAGGAAAAACGATTGATTGAATTCAATATTTTTAGCATCAAACTTGTTTACCCACAAGCACCTGAAACAAATTTAGACTCCTGGATTCCTGTATGCATAATATGATATGGCTGATGTGGCCCTTCTCACTTTACTTGGTTTTTGATACAGCAGCAGTTAGCTGTTTTCATTTCCTTCTGTGTAGAACCATGTGGCCTTTGCCAGATTTTTTCACTGCCTGGCAGTTTTGAAAGTAGGACTTCTAAGCCTAGGTAACTGAGACAGGTGTCTTTTTCATATAAACTTGTCTGTGTGGAAATAGGTGATATTTAACCCAATAGAGAAAACAGAAAAAGATGCATATGGTTCCTTAAAATCCAAGGAAACATTCATTCCATGATTTTTCATGTATTTGGATGTATGTGGTTATCAGACAGCAATTCAGCAGGTATTCATGACTTACCTTATTGGTTGGTGGCATCACTTTAGCTGCTTAGGCTGGTTGAGTCATTGCTTCCTCTTCTCTTTTCTCAGGCTCAGAAAGCAGCTAGCACCTTTTCTTGATGCTGCAATTGCCTGATAAATAACACCATATTCTGTCTTCAGCTTGACCTTTTAAGGAAGTGATTCTGACTTATGCTGTGCTGTAGCACCTCCTCTCAAAGTCTTTTCAATGAATCAGGAAGTTCAGGCACCTACATCTCTCCTCCCACCTCCAGCTCAGTCTGCTCGTCTTCATAACTGGCAAGCTTGACCCTTGGGAAAATATTCCCTGTTACAGCCATAAGCAATGAGTACTCCAAAAATATACAAGGAGTGGGTTAAACAGGAGGTGAACTTACGGAAGCTTCTTCAGCCCCCACTTCTTGGTAATAGCTAGAGGGTACCACCTGACACCAAAATGTATTCACTGTCCCTTGCCCATGCTCTTACATTAGAGGGTTTTTATACGTTTGAGAGTATGATTGATGGTATATTTGGTGGTCACTGTTCATTATCCAGGTTTCTACATCTCCATACATCTTCATGTGCTCTTTGCATACATCCTAAAATAGGTACAGATCCAATCTGGAAACTGTCACATCACCCTTTTATTAGGCTACTAATTAGAAATTAATCACTTGTAGCTTTAGACAGAAATTCACTCCCATCAACTTTTAACCAAGAAACAAAGTGCTGATTTAGATTCCCAGTAATATGAGTTTCATATAAGATAAAGGAAATCACAGTGCATATGAACACAGTCTTGAAGTGTCTGTGGAACCAGGAAAATGAGTCTGATAGGCTAAGGTTTCAGCAAATGCACCTAGATTCATCAACAACTTTTGCACTTAAGAGCACCAAATACTGAAATGTTATTTAAGATGTTTCTACATTACTAATATAATCAGTATGCAACAGTCTGGTATATTAAATGAAATGCTTCAAAGATGAATCAAGCCAAGTTATCAAAAATTTCCTGCTTATTCTTGGTGGCTGGATACATACCTTTTGAAACATCAGACCCTTTTAAAATGCCTGAAACTGACTGGCTCAAGTCATTGGTCAATACAGAAAGCTGGCTACTAAAAAGGAGGAATTCTTTTTAGAATTTTTATCCCTATTTATCCCTATTTTTTTATCCCTACTTAGAATGTGAACTATTTCTCATTACTGAAAGTTATTTTGCATTACATTTCCAGATAGTTGAATGTGAAAAGGTTTTAAGTTCTTGGAGGTTTTTTTTTGTTTGTTTTTGTTTTTTTACCTTAAGAATTAGATTTCTATTTTTTTTTTATTTTTATTTTTTTACTTTGATGAGAAATTATTTCTCTCTCTATCAGCATCTCCCGCAGTTCCTTACTGACATGTTCATCCATCACAGGAGGAAAAGCATTTTTTTCTGAAAATTTCAAAGGCTCATGCATCTCCTATAACTTTTAATTCTTTAATGATCTTCCACCCAGTCATCTGATACTATGAAGTAGCGAGAAAAGCCTCCACAGTGGATTGTTATTAAATTTATTTTGAAATTATGAAACTGGTCTTCTGTATCTTAGGACACACAATCATTCAAGGCAGTAGCTTTTAGATTATGTTGATGTTTCCAGTTTCAGAGTCAGTCAAAGATATTTCCCCCGCTGGCCTGATTCAGCAGTCTGAAAAGAAATTGGATTAATGTGTAGAACAGAAACTTGAGAAAGCAGAGGTGTTTATGGAAGGGGCTCAGCCATCCTGTTTAAACCCACTAAATGAAACCCATTAAATTCTAGCATGTTGCTGACTGCTAGAATCAGCCTCTACCATTTTGTGACAAACACTTAAATTTAACATTGAGGCAAGCATCTGTGAGTGAGCTATAGAGGGCAGGCTCTACCTCCTTTTTCCAGAGATTCAAGATGTACATCTTAGTGGTGTTCCCTCTTTCTCTTCCCCCCCCCAATATGTTGGCTCTCATACAAAACTGATTTAGAAACAGAGCTACAGCTGACCAGGGTGTGACTAATTGGAGTTAGGTCATCCCACCTCTGATTCATTTCCTTCCTAAGGCAGAGAAGCAACCACAAGCTCCTGAAGGTTTTTGGTATGTTGCTGAACTGGAGGGCATGACTACTCACATACCTTTTTTTTTTTTTTTTAAACACCTGTTACCCATCCCCTGTTAACTCTTAATGGTGACTGACTGCATCTTTATGGAACTCACTACTTATATGAAGTCTCGGAAAGAAGATGGTAAACAAAATTTGATCAGGAGATATGGGATGAACATGTACTTTACCAAATGCATTGTTACAGTGCACACGAGGAAAAAATAGATTGTATAGGAATGCTCAAGAAAATTCTCTTTCCTTTTTTTGGCCTGCTCAGAGGATGTATAAAAATACTGGGGTGTTGCTTGGTCCCACATTTTAGCATGATCTGTTCAAAGTCTGTATTGCAGTCATCTCTGTTGCTCTTCTGTTGTTTGATTTTAATTTCAAATGTAGGATTAGTTGTGAATGTAGCCATTAATCTGAGTGTGCTAGTATGGATACATTAGTAGCTCTGGCTGTTTATCATGAATGACCATGAAGTGTTTCTACTAATAAAATGGTATTTACTGTTTTATAGCAATGTAGACAGATATTGATTCCTAGGCATTAATGACTTATCTACAAACTTTATGCTGTAGAAAATAGGGTTTATTTTGCTATAGAGAGTTTAAAGACAACTGAGCAAGAGCTTCTACCTTGCAGAGTTCTGCAGGGTACTGCCTTTTCTCCTTTTGCAATTGCTTTCTTCTGAACTCAACATAATGGTTTTCAAGCTTACTTAAATATGTTTGAGCTGTGTGTCTGAGCACAGATGGACATGTGCTTTCTCTGACCTGTCTTTCATATGTGGAATCATAGAATCACAAGGTTGGAAAGGACCTACAAGCATCTAGTCCAACCATCCTCCTATCACCATTACTACCCACTAAGCTACTTAACCATATCTTGTAGCACATCATCCAGATGCCTCCTGAACACTGCCAGGAATATTGACTCCACCACCTCCCTGGGCAGGCCATTCCAGTACCTGACCACTCTTGAGAGAAAGTTTTTCCTTATATGTAATATAAATATCCCCTGGTACAATTTGTGGCCATTTCCTCCAGTCCTATTTGTTGTCTGGGAGAAGAGGCTGAACCCCTCCTCATCACAACCTCCCTTCAGGAAGGTGTAGAGGCTATGAGGTCTACCGGAGCCTCCTCTTTTCCAGACTAAGCAATCCCAGCTCCCTCAGCCATTCCTCATAAGTCATAAGACTTGTGCTCTAGACCCCTCACCAGTTTTATTGCCCTTCTCTGGACATGTCCCAGGGCCTTGATGTCTTTCTTGTAGTGAGGGATCCAAAACTGAACACAATACTTGAGTTGCAGCCTCACCAGTGCTGAGTACAGGGGGAAGATTACCTCCCTGCTCCTGCTGGCCACACTATTTCTAATGCAGGCTAGGATGGCATTGGCCCTCTTGGCCACCTGGGCACACTGTCGGCTCACGTTCAGTCAAGCATCGACCAGCACCCCCAGGTCCCTTTCCTCTTCACAGTCAGCTAGCCACTCTGTCCCAAGCCTATAGTGTTGCATGGGGTTATTGTGGCCAAAGTGCAGACGGAGTCACATGACACATAATATGCTTCATCACATTTCACAGAATTGCAGAATGGTTAGGGTTGGCAGGGACCTCTGTGTACACCTGTTCCAAACCATTTTCACATAAGTGCTACCCAGAGCTGGTGTACAGGACCATGTCCAGATGGCTTTTGAAGGAGAAGACTACAGCCTCTCTGTGCAACCTGTGCCAGTGCTCCATCACCCACACAGCACAGAAATGTTTCCTGATGTTCAGAGGGAACTTCCTGTGCTCCAGTTGGTGCTCATTGCCTCTTGTCCTGGAACTGGGCACTGCTGAAAAGAAAGAGCCTGGCTTCATCCTTTCTACACCCTCCCTTCAAGTTTACATTGCTCAGATCCCTTTGTGCCTCTTTTCCAGGCTGAGTAGTCCCAGCTCTCTCAGCCTTCCCCATAGGATACGTGTTCCAGTCCCTTCATCAGCTTTGTGGCCCTTCATTGCACTCTCTGCAGCATGTCAGTTCCTCCTGTACTGAGGTGCCCAGAACTAGAAACAGTACTCCAAGTATAGCTTCACCAGTGCTGAGTAGAGGGGAACGATCACTTCCTCAATCTGCTGGTAATATTTTGCCTAATGCAGTTCAGGATATATTAGCCTTCACTGTGCAAATGCACATTACCTGCTCACATTCAATCTGGAATCTGCTAGAACTCCCAGGTCATTTTCTACGAGGCTGCATTTTGTCTGAGTGGCACCTAGCATGTACGGGTGCCTGGGGTTGTTCATCCCCAGGCGCTGAACTCTGCACTTTCCTCTGTTGAGCTTTATGAGGCTCCTGTCAGCCCGCTTCTCAAAATTGACCAGGTCCTTCTGGATGGCATCGCTTTCTCTGGCATGTCATCCACTGATCCATTTTTTTTATTTATTTTTTTTCCCCCAGTTTTCTACCCTCATTCATCCTCTTTTTCTCTAGTTGGATTGAGCATAAGGAATAATTTCTAATCTGCTCTAGTTCCTTTTTTTTTCGAGTGCTCTTCAGTTATGTTTGCTAGTTGCTTTTATTCCCAAGGTGGGAGGGGGCATGGGAAAGGGATAGAGGGGAAGAATCAGAATAAATGTGATGCATGTAACAGATACATGGATGCAATACAACATTTAACAAAACTAATCTAAAAATATACTTTCAGTTCACTTGGTACAGGATTATATGCAGATGAAGCTGAACAATGTGTTGTTCTTGATAAATATGCATTTCTCTTTTTATGTAAATTTACAGGATTTTAGATTTTGTCTGTGTGACATTGATTTAAAAGGAACTTGTGAAACAAACCTAATAAATAATTGATTATTAAATAAATGTGATGATTAAATAAATGGAATGAATGGCAATCTTACACTGTCTCAATTCAATGACAATTTGTTTTATTTTATATTAAGTTAGTAATGATTTATGTTAAGGACACACCCTCAAAGTACATTTCAGTCAGCTGAAGTGATCTCCCCCACCTTTTCAGGTTGAAACAGATCTACTACTCCACCTGGACTGTCACATGTCCATGGGGAGGGCAGTTGGGATCCACTCAAGGGCGTGGAGGGAGCTGGCAGAGGTGATTGCCATGCTGCTTTCCAGCATCTGTTAGTGTTCCTGGTCAATCAGAGAGGTCCCAGAGGTTTGGAGGCTTGCCAATGTGACTTCCTTCTTGTAAACAGGTTGTAAGGAGGATCCAGGGAACTACAGGCTTGTCAGCCTCACCTCAGTGCCAGGAAGGGTTATGGAGCAGATCATTTTGATTGAGATCACACAGTATGTGCAAGACAACTAGGGGATCAGGCCCAGCCTGCATGGATTCATAAAAGACAGGTCCTGCTTGACTAACATGATCTCCTTCTATGATTGAGGGACCTGCCTGGTGGATGAGGGAAAGGCTGTTGACATAGTCTACCTAGACTTTAGCAAAGCCTTTGACAATGTCTCCCACAGTATTCTCTTGGAGAAGGTGGCAGCCTGTGGCTTGGACAGGTATACTCTTTGCTGAGTAAAGAACTGGCTGGAGGGCCAGGCCCAGAGAATGGTGGTGAATGTAGTTAAAGCCAGCTGGCGACTGGTCATGAGTGGCATTGCCCAGGGGTCAGTACTGGGGCCTGTCCTGTTTATTGGTAGCCTGGATGAGGGAACTGAACTTACCCTCAGTAAGTTTGCAGATGACACCAAGATGGGAAGAAGTGTTGATCTGCCTGGGAGTAGAAGGGGTCCTTCAGAGGAATCTGGACAGGCTGCATTGTTAGGTTGAAGCCAGCAGAGTTAAGTTCAACAAGACCAAGTGCTGAGTCCTGCACCTTGGAAACAACAACCCCAGGTAATGCTACAGGCTTGGGATAGAGTGGCTGGAAGATTGTGTGGAAGAAATGGACCTGGGAGTGTTGGTCAGTGTTCAGCTAAATGTGAGCCAGCAGTGTGCCCAGGTGGCCAACAAGGCCAATGGCATCCTGGCTTGTATCAGCAATAATGTTGCCAGCAGGAGCATGCAAGGGATCATCCCTCTGTACTTAGCTTTACTGAGGCCGCACCTTGAGTACTGTGTTCAGTCTTGAGCCTCTCAGTACAGGAAAGATATTGAGGCCCTGTAGCATGTCCAGAGAAGGGTAATAAAGCTGGCAAGGTACCTGGAGCAAAAGTCTTATGAGGAGTGGCTAAGGAAACAGATTGTTTCCTCTACTGGTCAGCTTTTTTCTATTTCCATGTAGTTGTACACCTTTCCTTGAGAAACTATTTGTTATACTATATTATTAATAGCAGTGCTTTTCGAAAGGCACCTACAACAACCTGTCTTCGCATCTAGGTTTTAGATTCTCTTGTGGGACACTGGGAAGCCTCCACTGCCAAGCCTTAAATGAGGGGTGGATCCCAGCTACACTCCTTCCAGTCACTCAGGTGCATTGCATGCTCCTGAGCTCCCCTGAGTTGGCCCTGCCTTCCCACCAGATGCTCAATCACTTTTTCAGGCCATGATTTAGTGTATGGGAACTGTTGAATCACAGCCTGAACCTCTGATTGACCACCTGAGGCAAGCACTGAGTCAGCCATGGGAGCCCAGGTGAAGGCAATTCACCTGTGTGCTCGGAAGGGGTGGAGCCAGGCTCCACCTCTCCTAGACCCCATTTAAGTCTTGCGAGCCTACAACACCGGTGAACACCTTTCCTCTCTGTTTAACTGTTCTTACTAGCTAACTTCTCTATATACTGGTTAACTTAACAACCTGTTAACCTTACATTTGTCGAGCCAGGTAGCCTAAATATATATTACAACACAATGTCTTTTTTTTGGAATATCTACAAATGGGTCAGGGGGGAGAACACTACCCCCCTACATAAAATAATTCCAGGGCAGATCCCAGGATTTCTTAGCCACTATTATTGAAAAATGGGGTCCCCTGCAGATTATGGGGAATATCTCCCCATTCCGTATGGTGGAGTACTTTCAGGGGTTAGATAAAGATATATTAACTACCAAGGAAAGGCAATTAGCTGCCTCCACAGTGGTGTGGCCATTACTGAATGCCTTAAATCAGACTGATATAAGATCAGTCACTTTGGAAACAGAAAACCAATTATTAAAAGACCGTATTGAGAAATTAGAGCAAGAACTTAGTATATTAACCGGAAAAAAACCTTCCATTCATTTCCCAATAGGTCAAATCTGCAATAATTCAATAGATAATGATTGCACTTTGGAAACAACAAACTTGGTGGAGCAGGAAAATAGAACTTCTAAATCAGATTTAGAAGCTCCACCTGCGATGAATTCCCTGGAACTCCGTCCTCTTATAACTCAAAAAACAAAAAAATTACAGGATAGACCAGCAGGGGTGCCCCCTGCCCAAACTCACCTACATGTGACAGCCAGGCCATACACACCAACAGAACTAAGGGACATGGTACAACGATTCCGGCAGAGAGCAAAGGAAAGTGTACCAACTTGGTTGTTAAGATTATGGGATTCGGGGGCAGAAGGTGTCATGGTCAATGGACCAGAAATATCTAAACTAGCCACTATGACGACACACCTTGCCCTTAGACAAAGACTATATGCAGGCATTCAATTTACTGATGAAAATCATTCTATAATTGATTGGCTAATGGCAGCATGCCATATGGTTTGGCCAAATAAATCGGATATCCCATTAAATACAGGATTGTGGTCCTCTATGGAGGACCTTCAAAATTACATTCGAGAACTGGGCATAAGAGAAGCAATATATGAGGATTCTTTTGAGAGCCCGGACATGGTAAGATTTTCAGCTGGCATGAGAGATTTAATCTTGCAACAAGCCCCTTCCCATCTATACGGGACTTTAGTGTCTATCTTAAATCCCCTGGTGGCCTCAGAGGCGGTGGTCCAGCAGGCTGCTCAATTAGTGGCTGACCTGGGGGAGACAGAGCGCCTGCGGGCCAGGCGTAACATTCGAACATTAGAGGAAGCTGAGGTCCTGCCGGTAATTAAAACAAAGAGGCCGGCTATGCGAGCTCCTCAATCGGGACCCGTAAGGGTTTCCCGAAAACAAATGTTTAATGATCTTATCCGGGCTGGGGTTCAATTTGCAAAAATTGATCGCCAGCCCAACCATGTTCTCCTTCAGCTGTGGAGACAGCTGAAGGATAATCAAAAATTTCAAAATTACTCTAGGAAACCAATGATAAGAGTTATAGACAGAATACCAACAACAGCATGGAATTTAGAAGATTTTATAATCCCTAATAGGAAGAAGAAACCTCCTCAGGTGTCTCGGGCCACAATGCCTGAGCCACCGGAGGCAAAAGACTTGGCCCTACCCCAATTTATGGCGTGACGAGGGACGTTAGTCCCCCTAGGGCCTCCAGACGGGACCGGAGGCCCTATGTAGAACTGACGATTTACTGGTCCCGAAAGAACATTCAGAGAGTCATGGCGCTAGTGGATACAGGGGCAGAAACATCAATAATTTATGGAGATCCAACCAAATTTGAAGGTGACAGAGTGATGATTGGAGGTTTTGGGGGACAGACCATTCCAGTCACCCAGACCTGGTTGAAACTGGGGGTTGGGCGTCTCCCACCCCGGGAGTATAAGGTATCTATTGCCCCAGTCCAAGAATATATCCTGGGCATAGATATTCTGTGGGGTCTGGCTCTCCAGACAACAGTGGGAGAGTTCAGACTTCGACAAAGGTGTATTAGTGTCCGAGCGGTGCAGGCAATATTGAGAGGCCATGCAAAGCATGAGCCTATTTGCCTGCCGAAACCGCGTCGGATTACTAATGTGAGACAGTATAGACTCCCGGGTGGGCAAGATGAAATAACAAGAACTGTGCAGGAATTAGAGAAAGTAGGTATTATAAGACCTGCACATAGCCCATATAATTCCCCCATATGGCCAGTGCGGAAGTCGGATGGAACATGGAGAATGACGGTGGATTATAGAGAGTTAAATAAGGTCACGCCGCCTATTCATGCGGCCGTACCCAATATTGCCTCCCTGATGGACACTTTGAGTAGAGAAATAAAAACTTACCATTGTGTCCTAGATTTGGCAAATGCATTCTTTAGTATTCCAATTGCTAAAGAATCGCAAGATCAGTTTGCATTTACATGGGAAGGCAGGCAGTGGACCTTTCAGGTCCTGCCACAGGGGTACGTGCACTCACCAACTTATTGTCATAATCTAGTGGCGCGTGACCTGGCTAATTGGAAAAAACCTGATAATGTTAATTTCTATCATTACATTGATGATCTTCTGTTGACATCCGACTCGCTGGAGGCAGTAGGACAGGCGGCAGATTCATTAACTGCCTATTTACAGCAGAGAGGATGGGCTATAAATCCTCAAAAGGTGCAAGGTCCGGGCCTGTCCGTAAAATTCCTGGGGGTGGTTTGGTCAGGAAAGACCAAAGTACTACCCAGTGCCGTCATAGATAAGGTTCAGGCGTTCCCAGTCCCTACAACACCGAAGCAGCTGCAGGAGTTTCTAGGTATACTGGGGTACTGGCGCTCCTTTATACCTCATTTAGCGCAGCTGCTGAGGCCACTGTATAGACTCACGAAAAAGGGGCAGCTATGGGACTGGGGGAGAACAGAACAAGATGCTTTCCAACAGGCAAAACTGGCAGTTAAACAAGCCCAGGCATTGGGTATATTCGATCCTACCCTCCCAGCTGAATTGGACGTTCATGTCACTCAGGATGGCTTTGGCTGGGGCCTGTGGCAACGCCAGAATTCTGTTCGGACCCCCATTGGATTCTGGTCTCAGGTCTGGCATGGAGCAGAAGAAAGATATAGTATGATTGAAAAACAATTATTGGCTGCTTACTCGGCATTACAGGCAGTAGAGCCAATAACTCAAACAGCAGAAATCATAGTTAAGACCACTCTGCCGATTCAGGGGTGGGTAAAAGATCTGACCCACCTTCCTAAGACAGGGGTGGCCCAAGCACAAACGGTGGCACGATGGGTCGCCTATCTCAGCCAGAGGAGTAGTCTGTCTTCATCACCATTAAAAGAAGAACTTCAGAAGATCCTAGGCCCAGTGACGTATCACAGTGATGCACCAGAAGAAACATTGGTTACTCCACCAGAGAAGAGTCCCGTTCAGGAGGGAAAATATCCTATTCCTGAAGATGCCTGGTACACAGATGGGTCCAGCAGGGGCAACCCGAGCAAGTGGAGAGCAATAGCATACCATCCCTCCAGTGAGACGATCTGGTTTGACGAGGGGGATGGTCAGAGCAGCCAATGGGCAGAACTGCGAGCCGTGTGGATGGTTATAACCAAGGAACCCGGTGATGGCATCCTGAACATCTGCACAGATAGTTGGGCTGTGTACCGGGGGCTCACTCTTTGGATTGCACAGTGGGCCGCCCAGGAATGGACTATCCACGCCCGACCAATCTGGGGCAAAGATATGTGGTTAGACATATGGAATACAGTAAAACACAGAACTGTACGTGTCTACCATGTCTCTGGCCACCAACCCTTACAATCACCGGGAAATGATGAAGCCGACACACTGGCCCGAGTTCGATGGATTGAGAATTCACCATCTGAGAACATCGCCCGTTGGTTACATCAGAAGCTACGGCATGCTGGTCAAAAGACAATGTGGGCAGCTGCTAAAGCATGGGGGCTGCCCGTACAGCTATCTGACATCGCCCAGGCATGTCGAGATTGCGACGCTTGCTCTAAGACAAGACCGAGATCGTTGCCCGAAACAACAGCCCATCTTGCTAGAGGACACAATCCTCTCCAGCGATGGCAGGTCGATTACATCGGGCCCCTCCCTCGGTCTGAGGGGGCGAGATATGCCCTGACCTGTGTCGATACTGCAAGTGGGCTACTGCAGGCCTATCCAGTACCGAAAGCAAACCAGGCATATACCATCAAGGCACTTACTAAACTGATGTCTGCCTACGGGACACCCCAAGTCATCGAGAGTGACCAAGGGACCCATTTTACTGGTGCAACGATACAGCGCTGGGCAGAAGAAAACAACATCGAATGGCGATTCCACCTGCCATATAATCCAACAGGGGCAGGTCTTATTGAACGTTATAATGGTATTCTCAAGGCTGCCCTGAAGACAGACTCCCAGTCCCTGCAGGGGTGGACAAAGAGACTGTATGAAACCCTGCGGGACCTGAACGAAAGACCTCGAGACGGCAGACCCAGTGCCCTGAAAATGCTACAAACAACATGGGCCTCCCCGCTTAGGATCCAAATTACGGGCACTGATAATCAGGTAAGGCCCCAGATTGGCAATGAAAATAATCTTCTGCTCCCTGCCCCTGAGAATCTAGATCCAGGTACCCATAGAATAAAATGGCCTTGGAAGGTGCAGGTAGGACCTAAATGGTGTGGCCTACTTGCACCTTGGGGGAGATTATTGGAGGTGGGAGGCTCAGTAGTCCCTCCGGTAATAGGTACATGGCCTACAGATATCGTGGTCAACACTCCAATCTTTATTGCCAAAGGGACCCCCATCATGTCCCTGTGGCAGATCAGGACACCCCCGTTGGTACCTGATATAGTTATGCAGCCACATACATCTGGCCAGAAGGTGTGGTACAGGCGGCCGGGGCATGCCCCAGTACAAGCTGAAGTGTTGACCCAGGATAAAAATACGGCCTGTATCTTGCCCTGGAGGGCGGACCTTCCCCTCCTGGTACCCTTGAAACATCTGTATTACTCCCCATGAGTCTTTGAGCCTCCAGGACCACCGGAAGGAACAAAATATCATCGAAATGTTCCAGTGTTGCTGCCAGACCATGTGCGACACCCGGTGATGATTTACATGGGACTGATGGAGCATAAGATGGACCTGCACCTCACAACTGCATGCCTCCAGTAACATCATCAAGCACTGGCCCAAGAAAGAACAGGAACATTCATCAATCATCACTCGCCTTAAAACTATGATAACATGCATCGCGACGGGGAATTGCATAAGCGTTGCGATTGTTGAATCTCTGTAATAGGAAAGACTCACCCTTAGTTAACTCAATCATTGGTTCACGCTGTGAAGGTGTGGAGTGTATGGGAACTGTTGAATCACAGTCTGAACCTCTGATTGACCACCTGAGGCAAGCACTGAGTGAAACTATTTGTTATACTATATTATTAATAGCAGTGCTTTTCGAAAGGCACCTACAACAACCTGTCTTCGCATCTAGGTTTTAGATTCTCTTGTGGGACACTGGGA
The DNA here is from genome assembly GCA_016647715.1 of Pavo muticus. NCBI lineage: Eukaryota > Metazoa > Chordata > Aves > Galliformes > Phasianidae > Pavo > Pavo muticus. The sequence continues at coordinate 1,350,738 of JACDJE010000292.1, forward strand.
AGCCTCCACTGCCAAGCCTTAAATGAGGGGTGGATCCCAGCTATACTCCTTCCAGTCACTCAGGTGCATTGCATGCTCCTGAGCTCCCCTGAGTTGGCCCTGCCTTCCCACCAGATACTCAATCACTTTTTCAGGCCATGACTTAGTGTATGGGAACTGTTGAATCACAGCCTGAACCTCTGATTGACCACCTGAGGCAAGCACTGAGTCAGCCATAGGAGCCCAGGTGAAGGCAATTCACCTGTGTGCTCGGAAGGGGTGGAGCCAGGCTCCACCTCTCCTAGACCCCATTTAAGGGCTGACTTCCACTAAGGAAGGATATCATCCTGGAGATTGCTCTTTCTGGAGTCTTGCGAGCCTACAACACCGGTGAACACCTTTCCTCTCTGTTTAACTGTTCTTACTAGCCTAACTTCTCTATATACTGGTTAACTTAACAAGCTGTTAACCTTACGACCTGTTAACCGTACACTTAGCATTTCCTCTACAGCAGTTCATTTTGGGATTTACTGAAAGTTTTGGAAGTGTTACTTAAGCATGCATAAATGTGCTGTTTTTGCTTATAGTAGGAACTCTTTAGGATAAAATATAACAGACGTTAAAGGTTCACTTAAAGTAAATCATTTAGTATTTCTTCACTTGGACAGGAATTTGGTTTAAGTATGCTTTGTTACATAAAATATCTGTGTTTAATGTTATGAATCTAGAGATTTTCATCTTTGGGTTCTTTAACTAGACATTCTTTATTTCTTTGAAACTAGGGCTTGATATCTCTAGCTAGGAGCTTTTTTTAGTTTAAGAAAATAATCTTCTTAGTAAATGCATTATTAGTCTAAAAAGAAGAAGTTCATCTAGCTATACGGTACAATGACTGCTCCAAAAGTGAATCTCGTATTCTGTTATGTTGGCCCACAATATCAGACGTTGATATTGCTGGTATGGCAGCAGAGATTGAACCTTCCCATTAATATTCCATTCTGTTTTGCTACCAATGATTCAGGTGGCAGCAGAGGGACAGTCTGGCAAAATGGCACCTATTGACATTCATTGATATGGAACATTTATGGAGATCAAACACTGGACATGAAAGCAGTCAGGCAGCAGGTGGTGCGTTTCAGCAGTGGCAAAGAGCAATGTGAAAGACAAGACAATTCAGAAGGCCAAACAGATTTTTACAAGCATGGCATGTAGGCTTTTATTCATTGTAGATGAAAGTGCATAGCTAATGATGGTGACTATTTTGAAAAAAAGTGTTTTGTAGCTGAAAATTTGCTCTATTAAATAGTACTATTGCGCTCTTTTTATTTTTTTTTGTATGGAAATAATTGGGATTCCTTAATTTTGGAATGACCTATTGGATGGAATTGCCAAGATGTGGCCTGAACCAATGGTTGAGCACCAGGTGAGAAGGTGTGGCTAACCCAGGGAGCTCAAGTACAAGCAATGCACCTGAGCCACCAGGTGGTTCATTCTCATTTAAGGGCTAGAAGCTGAGGAAGCAGCATTTCTCTCTGGATAGAGACTGCATTCCTCTTGAGCTGCAACTAGTCGTTGGAAGGGGTAAGCTAGTTTTTCTCCTACATATTCAAGCAAAGAAAATGAACATCTCTAGTTTTGAACAGGGCATGTTATTTAGAACTGACATGCATGCTGATATGAAGTAACTCGACAATCTGGTGCTTTCTGGTGAAGCTTTTCACTCGAGGACAGGTTAGAGGGAATAACTAGGTTCAGAATAAAACTGCTAACTAATTTATCTTCTTTAAATATGAAATTTGTTTGAGAATATAT
>JACDJE010000292.1:1352843-1425958 GCA_016647715.1 Pavo muticus
AATTCCATAATTCTATAGTAGTCACCAAAACCCAAGTAATCTTAATTCTGCCACTGTTAGAAATAGTGGGGTGAACTTGCAGCTTGAAAAGAAGTCTTACGCACAGTTATCCGTCTACAAAATGAAAACCTATTTTTGTCTATTTTAATCACAATCACAAATGAAACAGACAACTGAATGAGTTTATCTGCTGATTCAGAGAATAAATAATAGTTCTCTTTACAGATTGTTATGACTTAATACTATTTTTATAATTATTTCACTGACAGGTGTCAAAGGTACTTAATATCCTTCTCACTAAAGATGCTCTTAACTGCTGTTGCTATAGTGTTTCTGAACGGACTAGTAGTCCTTCATATCTCAGACATTAGAGCTGGAAGCAGTGGAGATCTGCCACCTCATTACGGGTGCAGAAATCCATTGTCACTTGCAACACCTCTAGTAACTCTTTTTGCAAGTTCAACCTAACAGGCCCTTGCTATTTGCCCTTCCTATACAGTGTCCCCTGGTATTCGTGTTTGGCATGTTAACCATTAAGTTTTACATATGAGATCATACAGCTACAATACACTTTTTTCTTAAACACTTACACCATTTTGAAAGTGGGCTATCAGTTATGCTGAGATGGTTGCCTGTGTGATCTTCACAATCTAATTGACTTGTGTGTGTGTGCATGTATGTGTTACGATTGGAAAGATTAACGCAGTGGAAGGGCAGTACAAGGTGTAACAGCAAAGGGACTAATGCAGATGGGATGGTATTACAAAGCAAAAGGTGCTCATCTGTCTCTAAAGACCTAGGCTTGCAGGAAAGACTCCACAAGCAAGAGATCCTTACAGAGTCGCAGTCACCCCTTAAATGAGGTCTAAGAGAGGTGGAGACAGGCTCTGCCCCTTCTGGTTGCACAGGTGAATTGCCTTCACCTGTGCTCCCAGGGCTGACAGGGTCCTTTCCCTAGGTGCTCCATCAGTGGTTCAGACCATGACTCAACAGTTACCATACAGTATACACAGATGTGCGTTGTGTTAGTGTTCGGAAGAAAAGACATACTCATTAAAAGCTTCTATTCAAGTCTACAGATGGAGGAGATAGGTGGATTGTTTCACGTTTCTTCTTAGTACAAAAGGTGAGTGCTTGCTCTCACTAATTAAGCATTATATGCTGCAAGTAGTTCAATACTTTAGCACAAATGAAGGCAAAAGCCTTTATTTGAGAAATAGGTGTTATAGGGAAAGATAGGAAAGAGGAATTAACTCACCCCTCCCGGCAACACTCCAGAGAAAAGGATGAGCTAAGGAATGTGACCCTCCCCCGTTCGTACTGTCCCGCTGCAGGAGGAGAAGGGCGGGGGAAAAGGGGGACCCGTGCAGACTCAGATTGCACAGGAAGTATTGCGGAGTCAGAAGGGGGGGCTCTAACCCCCTCCCTCCCCCGCCCGCTCCAGGCACTCACAATCTCACATAGCTGACTGATTGGTTCAGGCTGTGACCTTGGAATTCCACTACACTCCACCCTTTCACAGCATGAACCAATGACTGAGCAAATGTACATCATGACACATGTACAATACCTGCTGCAATGTACAATGTTAAGACAATAAAGGCGATAATTGAAAGTCTTTTCCACAGTTCTGTTGGGCCAGTACTTGATGTTCTTTCTCAAGGCATATCTTCTTGAAGAACCAGTAGCGGTTCTTATTCGTGCTCGCCGGTTCCCAAAAGTTCAACAGTGCACCATAGGGTATCACAATGTGAAATGTATACCTTGGTCACTCTCAGTGACCTCAGGAGTCCCATATGATGCCATTAACCTAGTTAGAGCTTTGATGGTATAGGCTTGGTTTGCCTTTGCTACAGGATAGGCTTGCATCAATCCACTTGCTGTATCAACACAAGTTAGGGCATATCTGGCCCCCTCAGATCGAGGGAGGGGACCTATATAATCGATCTGCCATCACTGTAATGGGTTGTGTCCTCTAGCAAGATGGGCCATAGTTTCCGGCAGAGGTCTTGATCTCATTCATGACCAAGCATCACAGTCCTGACATGCCTGGACAATATCTGGTAACTGTATGGGCAGCCCCCATGCTTTAGCCACTGCCCACATGGTTTTCTGTCCTGCATGTCGTAATTTGCGATGCAACCAGCAGGCTGTGTCTTCCGTTGATGTACTTCCTAACCATCGGACTCAAGCCAGTGTGTCAGCTTCATCATTGCCTGGTGACTGCAAGGGTTGATGTCCAGAGACGTGGTATGCTTGTACAGTTCTGTGCCTAACCACATTCCATATATCAACCCACATATCTTTGCCCCAGGGCATGGATCATCCAATCCTGAGTGGGCCACTGTGCTATCCAGAATGTGAGCCCTCGGTAGACTGCCCAACTATCCGTGCAGGTGTTCAGTGTGCTGTTGCCAGGCTCTTGAGTTATCATCATCCACACAGCTCGTAGCTCAGCCCAATGGCTACTTTGCCCATCCCCTTCTTTGAACCATATCATTTCAGTTGAGGGATGGTATGCGACAGCTCGCCACCTACTTGGGTTCCCTCTGCTGGATCCATCTGTGTACCAGGCATCTTCTGGAATAGGGTATTTCCCCTCCTGTACGGGACTCTTCTCTGGACAAGTAACCACTATTTCCTCAGGTGTCCCACTGTGATATCTTACCGGCCCAAGTATCTTTTGCAGTTCTTCCTTCAGTGGAGAAGATGACAGGTGGCTTCTCTGACTAAGATAGGCGACCCAGCATGCTACTGTTTGTGGTTGGGCCTGTCTTAGGAATGTGGGTTAGGTCTTTTACCCACCCCTGAATCGGTAAAGTTGTTTTAACAATAACTTCTGCAGTCTGAGTTAATGGTTCTACCGCCTGCAGTGCAGAATAGGTAGCCAATAACTGCTTTTCAATCATGCTGTATCTCTCTTCTGCTCCATGCCAAATCTGTGACCAGAACCCAATTGGGATTCGAACGGAACTCTGGCGCTGCCACAGCCCCCAGCCAAACCCTTCTTGGGTTACGTGCACATCTAGTTCGGCTGGAAGGGTTGGATCAAATATACCCAGTGCCTGGGCCTGTTTAACAGCTATTTTTGCTTGCTGGAAGGCTTCTTGTTCCGTTCTACCCCAATCCCATGCTTGGCCTTTTTTTGTTAATTGGTATAAAGGTTTTAACAGTTGTGCTAAGTGAGGTATAAAGGACTGCCAGTATCCTAATATACCTAAAAATTCCTGCAACTGCTTTGGTTTTGTGGGAACTGGGAATGCTTGGATTTTATCTATGATTGCACTGGGTAACACCTTAGTCTTACCTGACCAGACAACACCCAGGAATTTAACTGATAACCCCGGTCCTTGTACTTTTTGTGGAATTATTGCCCATCCTTTTTCCTGTAAATAAGTAATTAAGGATGGTGCTGTCTTCTCTAATGCCTCGATCGAGTCAGATGTTAGCATCAAATCATCGATGTAGTGGTACATTTTGACAGTAGATGGTTTGTTCCAATTTGCCAAGTCACGTGCTACCAAGTTATGACAAAAAGTAGGTGAATGCACGTATCCCTGAGGTAGGACTTGAAAAGTCCACTGCCTGCCCTCCCATGTGAATGCAAACTGGTCCTGAGATTCCTTAGCAATTGGAATGCTGAAAAATACATTTGCTAGATCCAGAACACAGTGGTATGTTTCTATTTCTCTACTTAATGTATCCATGAGGGAGGCGATGTTGGGTACGGCCGCATGGATTTGTGGCGTGACTTTATTTAGTTCTCTGTAGTCTACTGTCATCCGCCACGTACCATCTGACTTCCTGACTGGCCATATGGGGGAGTTGTATGGGCTGTGTGCAGGTCCAATGATCCCTATTCTCTCCAGCTCCTGCACAGTCTTGGTAATTTCTTCTTTCCCAAGTCTATACTGCCTTGTATTTGTGATCCGGCATGGTTGTGGCAAACAAACAAGTTCAATTTTTGCATGGCCCCTTATAATTGCCTGCACCGCCCAGATACTAATACATCTTTCTCTTAATCTGAACTCTCCCGCAGTGGTTTGGAGAGTCAGACCTAACAGGATGTCTATCCCCAGTACGTTCTCTGGAATTGGGGTGATAGACACCTTGTACTCCCGGGGTGGTAGACGCCCAACCCCCAATTTCAACCATGTTTGGGTTACGGGGATCATCTGCCCCCCTAACCCACCTATCATTGCCTTAGTGCCTGAAAATTGGTTTGGGTCACCATATATAATTGATGTTTCTGCCCCAGTATCTACTAGTGCCATAACCCGCTGCACATTTTTTCAGGACCAATGAACCGTTAGTTCAACATAGGGTCTCCGGTCCCCTCTAGAGACCCTAGTCTTGGGGAATTTTGGCTCCTCTGTCATACCATCAGCTCTGCAATCCCTAAGTCTTTTTCCTCTGATGGCTCAACTGTGGCTGCCCGGGCCACCTGAGGAGGTTTACATTTTTTTGATGGGACTATGAAGTCTTCTAGATTCCACGTGTTTTGTGGAATTCGTTCTATGAGTCTAACTCCTTCCCTTTTAGGGGAGCATTGGAATCTCTGACTGTTTGGTAACTGTTTCCATAGTTGTAATAAGACCTGATTAGGCTGTCCATCAATCTTTTGAAATAGAACTCCCGCTCTAATCAGGTCATTGAACATTTGTTTTCTTGAGACCCTGATGGGTCCAGACTGAATTACCTTAGGGGCAGGTCTCCTAGGTCGTGGTGGTGGATGGATCTCTGACTTTTCCACCACCATTCGGACATTGCGCCTTGCCCGTAGATGCTCTGTCTCCCCCAGATCTGCCACCAATTGGGCGGCCTGTTTTATTATGGCCTCTGAGACTACTAGGGGATTCAGTATGGATACCAAAGTACCATACTGATGTGGTGGAGCTTGCTGCAGGATGAGGTCCTCCATTCCTGCTGAAAATCTCGTCATGTCCGGGCTCTCAAAATCCTCCTCATAGATTGCCTCCCTCATGCCTAATTCTCTAATGTAATTTTGCAAGTCCTCCATAGAGGACCATAGGCCGGTATTCAATGGTATATCACTCTTATTTGTCCATGTTACACAGCATGCGGCCATTAACCATTTAATCAATGAATGATTTTCTTCATTATGTTGGACGGCTGCATATAGTCTTTGCCTGAGGGCAGGATGAGTGGTAATGGATGCCAGTTTTGAAATTTCTGGTCCATTCACCACGCTTTCTGCCCCCATGTCATATAATCGGAGCAGCCATGCTAGCATGCTCTCTCTTGGTTTTTGTCTAAACTGCTGTACTAAATCCATCAATTCAGCTGCTGTGTATGGGCGAGCTGTTACATGTAGCGTGCTCTGGGCAGGGGGCCACTGGTCAGGGGGCACCCCGGCTGGCCTATCCTGCGTTTTTTTTGTTTTTTTGAGTTACAACTGGTCGGATCTCAAAGGGATCTAGCTCTAATGGAGCCTCAAGATCCGACCTTTTTGTGCTCTCATTTACAGAGTCCAGTTTCTGTGGATTCTCTTGTACAGGGTCCCCAGTAATTTCTAGAGAGATATTCCAGATTTTTTGTAGGGGAATGATAGGATTAGGTTTTTTTCCCCTCAAAACTGTGACCTGTCTTTCTAGTTCTTCAGTATGGTCACGCAGTAGTTGATTTTCATCAGCGAGAGCTGCTTCAGTTATATTTAGCCGGTTTAAGGTCATCAGCAGTGGCCACACCACCATGGAGGCAGCTAACTGTCGTTCTCGAGTAGTAAGTACGTTTTTGTTAAGACTATTGAAATACTCAGTTAGGCGGGCCGGGGACTCCTGGACATTTCCTCCGTCCTGCAGAGGGCCCCATGTTTCAACGATACAAGCAATCCCGTGATACGGGGATCCTAGGAATCCCGGGATGTGCCCTGGCAAAACTTCACTCATGGGGCTAGTCTTTCTGCGTGCAAACCATCCCGTGATATTGTTCAAAAATGCCATGGTAATCACTTTAGGAGGCTTATAATTGGGTACCTTTAAAGATATTTGGCTGTCTGGCTCGCCAAAATGTAGCACAAATGAAGGCAAAAGCCTTAATTTGAGAAATAGGTGTTATAGGGAAAGATAGGAAAGAGGAATTAACTCACCCCTCCCGGCAACACTCCAGAGAAAAGGATGAGCTAAGGAATGTGACCCTCCCCCATTCGTACTGTCCCGCCGCAGGAGGAGAAGGGCGGGGGAAAAGGGGGACCCGCGCAGACTCAGACTGCACGGGAAGTATTGCGGAGTCAGAAGGGGGGCTCTAACCCCGCCANCGCCCGCTCCAGGCACTCAGTCTCACATAGCTCACCGATTGGTTCAGGCTGTGGAATTCCACTACAAATACTCTCAGCTTAGCTCATTCGTATGCAATTATTTTCAGAAAATCCATATGTGAATACCTTCTACTAATTCATTGCAAAAATCCTTGGAATTCCACTGAATTGGAATTGCAATGAGTTATAGGGGGAAAAATGAGTATTGAACTCAGTGTATGCAAATTTCTAGAAGTCTCTGCAAGTGGTGCTGCCATGCCAGGTTATTCAATGATATCATATCAAGTGAAGAGTTAATGCTGTACTTGCTTGTGTAGGATCCACCAACTAATATTCCCATATAAACTATTCAAGGCATTAAAAATATCCTGTAACGTGTCTTAACATGTTGCTGTAAATGGAGAGCTGTTCTTCATAAGGGTGACCTCAGGAAGAATTTTCAGCAACTGCTGCATAAAAAAGGTGGGTTTTTTTCTACTTATTGTTTTCAGAGCCAGAAGGCTGTGGTGCTTTGCTAACAGACCATGTTTGTGTAATGTGATGCTATGAACCATAAAAAAATGTCAAGAAATAACTTATTTAAGTAATCTGGGAAACCAAAAGCAGCGGGAAAATGTCCTTTCGCACCTCATAAAAAGCATAAATAGTGATCAGTATGTCTGGGACAAAACCATTGCAGGCTTTTTAGGGAAAGGTTACTTTCAGTCTCTAATTGCAGTCCTTGTAAAATCAATTGCGAGCTTAATAACAGCAATCTTCTGCTTATTCCACCTCTAAATATTCAATTTTTATGACACCTATGTTGAAAGGGAAACGCTACTTCTTCCATTTCGTATTTGTTTCTTATTTATTCCTGTTAGTTCAGTTACAGATTGTCAGGCAAGATGTGTGGGAAGATGGATACAGTAGCTGCTGTGTGTAACGGAGGAGCTGGAATGTATGGAACTGTCAGTTGGCAATAACATGGTTGAGAGCCTATGGGTAAGGATTAAGGGACAAGGAAATAAAGGGGATGTCATTGAGGGAATCTGCTATAGACCACCCAAACAGGACAAGATGGCAACACTGATGAATTATTTTGAACTAAGAGAGACATCTAGATCAACTGCCCTTGTCCTTATGGGGGACTTCTTGCCAGACGTAAATTGGGAACACCACACAATTGATACAAACAGGTCCAGGAGATTCCGAAAACATCCTGATGACAGCTTCCTGGTACATGTACTAAGGGAGACAATTAGGAAAAATGCTCTCGTAGATTTGTTTCTTGTGAACAGAGAACTGTTTACATGGTTTGATGATGATAGATCAAGGGGGAATGCTTTTAAACTAAGACAGGGGAGATTTAGGTTAGATATTCAGAGGAAGTTTTTCGCTGAGAGGGTGGTGATGCACTGGAACAGGTTGCCCAGAGAGGTTGTGGATGCCCCATTGAAGGCATTCAAGGCAAGGCTGGATGTGGCTCTGGGCAGCCAAGTCTAGTGCTTGGCAACCCTGCTCGCAGCAGGGAGGTTGAAACTAGATGAGCTCTGAGGTCCTTTTCAACCCATGCCATTCTATAACTCTATGAACTTATGGATGAAGTGGTGATTAGTGGCTGTCTTGGCTATAGGGACCATAAACTGGTCAAATTTAGAATATTTTGTTGTAGGAGGAAAACTGACATGGAAACCTCAACCGTGGACGTGGAGAGAAAAGATTTTAGGCTGCTTGGGGAACTAGTTATTTAGGTCCCCTGGAAAACTCTTTTTGATGGCGTTGGGGTCCATCAGTGTTGGTCACTTTTTAAGTACCACCTCCTGAGAACACAGGAACAGGTAATTCCAAAACGTCGGAAGTCAAGTAGGTAGGGCAGAAGTTTGGCTTGGCTAATTAGGAATCTTCTAGAGCTTAGGCAGAAAAAGAAAGTGTGTGGCTGCTACAGTTCAGAGGGGGACAATAAAATGGATTTTAAAAATATGTTAACAACAGAAGGAGGATCAGAGAGAAGATCGGTTCATTACTTAATGACAACAGTTATCTTCCAAACGGGCATAGACAAAGCAGAGATGTTTAATGTCATCTTTGTCTTCAAAGCTGATGATGGGCTCTGGGACCACAGGTGCTCAAGTTGGAGGAGTGTGACTGCGGTAACAATCAACTCCCAGAAAACCCTAGACTTGTGCTGCTCCACCTGGATGCATATAAGTCCATGGGAACTGATAGGTTTCATCCCAGGGTACCCAGAAAGCTAGCCAATGTTATTGCAAGATCTCTCTCAATTATTTTTCAATGCTTTTGGGAATCTGGAGAGGTCTCAATTAGCTGGAAACTGGCAAATGTTGTTCCAATTATCAAGAAGGGCAAGAAAGAAGACCTTGGTAATTACAGGTCTGTCAGTTGCACTTCAGTTTCTGGTAAAGTTATGGAGAAAATTATGCTGGGAGTTACTGAAAAGCACACAAAGGACAATGCAGCCATTGGTCACAGCCATCATGAGTCTTAGTTTCAGCTGGGATAGAGTTATTTTTCCTCATAGTATTTGGTATGATGATATGTTTTGGCTTTAGGAGAAAAACAATATTGATAACATACCAAAATTTCTAGTTGTTGCTGCACGGTGCTATACAGAGCCAAGGATGTTTCCATGTTCTCAACTTTTCCTACTGTTCTGTCAGTAAGGGGACTGGGGAGGCAGAAGGAGCTGGAAGAGGACAGAATCAAGACAAACAATCTAAACTGGCCAAAGAGATATTCCATACCATATCATCTTGAGGGAAGAAAGCTTGAAAAAGGGGGAAAGTTCATTGGGCAGGCTGCTGTTTCTTGGAGATTAGCTGGGCATCAGTCAGTGGGTGGTGAACAATCGCTTGTGCATTTCATGTTTTATATATATCTGTAAATGTTTTTATATATAATTATCATAGCTATTATCCTCTTTTCCCTCTTCCTTTTCACTGTCTTAGTAAATAGTTTTTATCTCAACCCATCAGTTCTATTTTGTTGGTTTTTTTTTTTTTTTTTTTTGTATTTTGTGTGGTCTTTTTTAATGTGTGCATGCATATTTTTTTCTTTCTTTCTTTTTATTTTATTTTTTTCTAATTCTCTCCTCCATCTTACTTGAAGGGGGGAAAGGAGTGAGTGAACAATTGTGTGGTGCTTAGCAACCTGCTGGGTTAAACCACAACAGTCTTTTTGGTACCCTATGTGAGACCTGAAGGGTAGAGATAACAGAAGATCTGACTGGAGAGTGTTAACATAGGGTTTCTGTGGTTGTTGGGGGTAGTTTAATAATTGATAGTCACAACGTTATTTTTTAAATTGTTTGTGGAGCTCTTTCGGAGTCTTGGAACTATATTGCTTAGCACCTTACTTGTTTATTTTCCATGTTTTGTTATTGTCACAATTGGGGATGGGATTAAGGTTTTTATTTTGCTATGCTATGTGACCTTGTCTCATGATCTGACTAGAAATTTTATGATGAAACTAATCTGGTGTTTGTACAGCATTGCAGTCATCTCTGGGCTTTGAGAACGTTATTGTGGAGGCTGTTAGTAATTACAGTTTTTGCTTTGTCTCCCTGGGGAGCCAGGGTACAGAAGAGTCAGGGGAGGACATTTTCCACTGCTACCTCAGCTTCCCTTTCTCTTTCACTTTTCCTTCTTCCTCTAGACCATTTGCTAGTCACTTTACACTGCACTGGTGTAGCCTCACCTTGAGTACTGTGTGCAGTTTCAGGCACTACAGTACAAAAAGGACATACAACTACTAGAGAGTGTCCAAAGGAAGGCTACAAGGGAGGTGAAGGGTCTGGAGGCCAAGGTGTATGAGGAGCAGATGAGGTCCCTTGGTTTGTTCAGCCTAGAGAAGAGGAGAACGAGGGGAGACCTCATCATGTCCTATGGTTTTCTCATGAGGAGGAGTGAAGGAGCAGGTGCTGATCTCCTCTCTCTGGTGGCCAGCGATAGAACTCGAGAGATGCAAGTTGCATGGCTTCGGCTTAGGTTGGATATCAGGAAAAGGTTCTTCATCAAGAGAGTGCTCAGGTGCTGGAACAGCCTTCTTGAGGAAGGTATCATGGCATGGAGCTTGCCAGAGAAGCATCTCAACAATGCTTTCAGACATAAGATCTGATTTCTAGGTGGTCTTGTGTGGAGCCAGGAGTTGGACTCAGTAACCCTTATGGATCCCTTCCAACGTGATATATTCTATGATTCTAATAAGTGAGCAGAGTGAGTAGCCAGAGCTGTAATGAGACATCCACCTTGCAGGTTAACCCTGACTAGGCAACCACTTTCATTATTCTGAGCCAGAGTGAGAAAAGAGATTTTAACTGCTGATTCTCTGTACTTCTTCCTGATAAGAAAGAAGAAAAGAGTTTGTTAGATCTGGAAACTGAGAGAGGAGCTGAGGGCATAAGCTTTTCAACCTCATGTGTTTGGAATAACATGGGACTGGATGACCACTGAAAGGGTCAAAGAAGAAACAGATGATGTTGTGTTGGATAGTTGTGTACAGGATCTACTGTGTTGTTTAAAATAAAAATCATGATTTAATTTTCATACTCAACTGATGGGGAAAAAATGTAATTATTACACTTTTCCAAAGCTGTTGATGATTTCTTGATGTTTAAAGTACATTATTTTCCAAAGGGATGTAGTATTCATTATTTGCAAATATTTTTAATGTTGTTAACCAGCTTTTGGGATTTTGAAGTTTTTAACATTTTATTTTCACATTCAGAAAAATAAACAAATGAAGATCTGAGTAGATTTTTGCCAAGGCTGTTGCATATGCTAAAAAAATAAAAAATAAAAAATAAATCTAGTTAGCAATTTATCTAAATATTATTTAAGACATTGACTTAAGTTACTGATTTAATTTGTCTCAATAATTGCACTGCTCTCAGTACTGTTGTTACAAAAATGGAGCCCTGTGATGACCCATATATTTTTCCTGAGGAGAAACATGGTATGAATCATGCATTTATATGCACTATCAACGTAGCATAGCTGGAAATACTAAATAGCTATCTTAAGTGGTCTGGCTTGTATAAATGAACACCAATTTCTATGCTTATATATCTGAAAATTATTCAACTTCTTTACAACTATAAAAATTGATGTTACAAAACTTATTATAGATATCTTTGTCACTTAATTGCAATTATTATAATCAGGTTGTATTGAAATAGATAAAGGTAAGTTAACTATCCTAATATTGTTTTGTATAATTTCTGTTCCCTTTGAGCAAGATTTTGTAGCAGCTGTGCCAATGAAGTCACTGATTTCTGTCACCAGTAAAGTTCTGGGAAAAAAACAGGTATGTAGAACAGGAGATGACTTCTGTGTCTGTGCCGGATGTTAGTTATAATCTTCAGATAACAATTCTGTATATCCAATCTCTACAATCAGGCCAAAATTTTAAAGAATAACAATAAAAAAATAATAATAAAGTGCCTTCTAATGGCCACCAAATACTGCAGGACATTTTTGAAAAGTCAGACCATGATACAAATAACTTTAAGTAGCAAGGACTTCCAGTCACCAAAGATGTGCAGAATGCCATGATCAGATTTAAAGGATCTGGAAAAGTGGAGAAACTGATCATCTAATAATGTTAATACTATCCAAGAATATCTGACTTACTAGAAAAATAATACTAGTACGTGCAGTATACTGATTATTCTATGTGCATACTGCTGATTCCATTATTCTCAGCATTTTTACATCAAGTGGATAGTGCTTTGAAGTGAAAAGACAAGAAGATGTTGAGAGAACAGTGTCTTTTTGCCTGCTCCACAAACTCAAAAAAAAAAAAAAAAAAATCCAGATTACTCTTTATCTCTAGATTGTGTTAATGTTTGTGTATCCCAGTTTTACTGCTCATAATAGCTGTTTTTCACAGTAGTTGTGATGGGATTTGTACAAGAGGGAGTAACTAGCACTGAAAAAAAGTCTTTCTATTGATTATGAGCAGAAGTAGAAATCAGCACACATACAGTTTTCTTGATAAAACAATCCCTCTCATCCAAAGAATCAGCACAGACTCTATGTACCTGTTGAAACTCATGCAAGTCCTATTTTGAGAACTTAGGTCTCTGATCCTTAGAGGATCTTTTGATCCTTATGCTGGAGCTGGTGAAGAAGTAGATGTGTCAGAGCTCTTCCCTGTGTTGGATTTACAAGTTTATGTATTAGCGGAAAACATACATTTTTCACCCTGATTGGTTTTCAGATGCAATGACATTGTGAAGGAGACAATTTCTGTATGTCTCATTTCAAGGCAAAATGATGTTTGACCATTTAAAGTAGTTTTCCCTCTTATAGACAATTGCTTTTTAGATGATGTATCTTTATATGGCTAATGTCTGTCTTAGCTTCTTTTACTTTTGTAGTAATTTATAGTAGATAATGTAATGAGTCTCTCTCTTATTTTTGCTTGCTTCAAATAGCTAAGCAGAAAGTTAATTCTCAGTTTGGGCTTCACTTTTATGTAGAAAGACTCAAAGTGGTAACGTACACATGATGGGGAATACACCTGCTTGTTCCAAACAATTCCTTGACAGAAGTGTAAATAATATGCTTTTGAAGTGCAGTCACAATGGTTTACTCAGGCTACTCAATGTCTTACTTCATAAGAATATGAAGTAATGAATATGAGTTTGTTGTTCTAACAGACTTTCTGCCTCTATTTAGTGCAGACTCAAAGTACATCCTTTATTCTTCTCCAGTGGTCTTACTAGGAATAATGAGCTCTAACATCCATTCTCCCTAATAGAAACATCCTGTGATTTCCATATAGGTTTTGAAGTACTATGGAGATTTCACTGATAGCTATCACTGATTCACCATATGGAAATGTCAAATGCATTAATTTTCTGTACATCTTTGTATCTGACAACAAGAGGTAGCTGGGAACTTGGATGTATCTTTTGTATTTTATTTTATTTTTTTAGGAAAAAAAGAAAAAAAAAAAAGAAACCACAAGAAAACCAACTCCAAACTACTAAGATATATTGAGATTTATTTTGCTGCAGGAGTACTTTGAAATATAGACTACACAGAATAGACAGGGCTCTGACTACATCAGATAATAATCAAGGATGAAGTCTTGTTAATAAATGAAGCAAATGGCAGCTAATAAAAATTAATAGAATTGAAAAGTTTTGTAACAATGTTCTTACTGTTAAAAGTTTCTCTTTAGGTAACAAACCTGCCTATCTTTTCAACAGTGGTATTTTATGCTGTCATCTCACAAACTATACCAGGTTAAAAAACAAAAAAAAAAGTTGTACAAGGCTGTATACCATACTGCATTTGCCTTTAATCTAAATTAGACTGCATTCAGAACTGTTTAGTCTGTTCTGGCTTTTATCTTGCCGGTTCTTTGTTAACTGATAATTTTCATTTTCCCTTTTAACTTGATTCTGAGTAGGAAGGAGTGTTTCTAGCTTAGTCTTCAGAGTTGCATGACCAGCTGCTCATCTTTTTCCATCTGGTTTGAACTGGCATGCAGTTTATAAAATCAGTTAATCATAATGGTGATTTAAAAACTTTTCAATTTACAATTTTATAATGATTGCTTTAGCGCTAGTCAAAGGAACTCTTGCTCTAACTAGCTGTTTCTTTCATTCCCATGACACTTGATTTTAAGGATTGAATATTTAGCACAGCCATCTTGTCAGAATTTTATAGTGGGTCAGTCACATATCTCATGTAGGACTGATATCTACTTTTAAATGTTCTCATGAGTCAGGTTTAGGAATGAACTTGGCATAAAATTTGGAGCTATTTTAGAAAACTATGCTATTTTAACTACCTGAAATTAGCCATGAGTAAAATAAAGAGCGCATATCTATGCATGTCTGTGTATCTAAGTATACAATACACAAAATATATAACTTTTAATATATTAATATCAATTACATATATATGTCATGAAATGATATGAAGAAAGCAGAAGGTTGTGCTGCCACTCTATGAGATCTGGACAGGCTGGAGAGATGTGTGGAGGGGAACTTTATGAGCTTCAACAAGGGCAAGTGTAGTGTACTACACCTGGTGAGGAATAACTGCATGCGTTAGTACAGACTTAGGTCTGCCTTGCTGGAAGGGACCTCTGCAGATTGGAATTGAAGATAATAAATAAATAAAATGAGAGAGAGAATGTCCAAAACTGAAGGCCTTACTCTAATGCTGAAGGTGAGATGGCTAGGGAGAACACAGTGCAGTGATAAGCAGTAAAAGAAGAGGGACAGTCTTGTGACTTGCAAGCAGTTTTATCTTTCCCTCTAAATGGAAAACAGAAACAGAACAGTGAAAGTCATCTGAGAGATGTAGTTGTTCTTCTCTTCTGAGAACCAGGTACCCATGTCATGGTTTTATAATTTTTGGTTATCGGTATTCCACATCATAACATCATGTAGTGCACTGGGAGTTAAAGTGTGTATGGGAACTGTTGAATCACGGCCTGAACCTCTGATTAACCACCTGAGGCAAGTACTGAGTCAGCCATGGGAGCACAGGTGAAGGCAATTCACCTGTGTGCCCAGAAGGAGTGGAGCCAGGCTCCACCTCTCCTAGACCCCATTTAAGGGCTGACTTCCACTGAGGAAGGATCTCTTCCTGGAGGTCGCTCCTTGTGGAATTTTGCAAGCCTACAACACTAGTGAGCCCCCTTAGTTATATGATATTGATATGATATGATTATCTTTTCTAACCTAGTAATCTTACTAGCCTGACTCTCCTGTATACTTCTGTATACATCTGTGTACTTATTTACCTTACAAAGTCTTAATGCTCTAGTCCTGGGTACCTGTCCCAGAAGAGAAGAACTACATTCCCCAGAAGACTGTTCACTGTGCTGTTATCATTTCTGCTTAGGGGGAACAGATATAAGGCCTTGGTAGGTCATCTGAGCTTCTCTTCTTCATCAGGCTCTCCTCTCTGCTGCTCAACTGAACTGCGCATCTCACCTCAGTGTTTTGGTGAGGCCTATCCACCTTTCGGACACTCTCTCTCTCATTATATTTGATTTATTAGCTTCAATTCTAATTATATTGTATTATACTGTGTTATTTTGCATTCTGATACTATATTTAGTAAATTAGTTTGTTTCCCCTCAGATCATTGCCGCTGTTTTTTAATTATTTTGGGGTCCCCTGTTTCCCTTTTCTGGAGGTGCAGATTTTGCGAAATCCCTCCGCCCTGCTAGTCATGGAACTGGGCCGAACCAGCCTGTAAACCATTGACAACCCGGAACAATCAACAATCCACAGAACTGGAGCATAAACTAACTCCCAGTGTTCTACATGATGTTATGATGTGGAATACTGATAACAAAAAAAAAATCATAAAAACATAACAGATGGAAATATACAATCAAGAAAGGATCAGAGCAGACTATGACTGACAGCCTTCCAAATAAGGCCTGAGCAGAGGTGTAGTAGCTACAGAGAGTAGAATCTGCCCTGCCACACTTCTTGTAGATTAAGATAATGAATGTACTCACTGAAAGGGAATTTATGGTTAGACTGAGCAGTGAGAAGGGGGCTGGCTAGCATTTGAACCGCACAGTGGAGCAGCCCATCTACTTTGGTAGATGGGAAGATGTTTGCACAACAACCACTGCTCCCCCAGTGCCCCTCTAACCGCATCACCTCCCATTCCACTTCCACCCCCCCCCCCACAAAAAAAAAAAGAAAAAACTTCGTGCTATTTCAGTGCTTCTAGGAGATGAAGTTGTGTATAGATGACACTGGGAAACTGCTGTGAAGAGAACGAGGGATACTAGGGGCATTTTCAAGTTAAATGTAGAAACTCCCTGCCCTGGTTATCATGGTATGAGTAAAGAACACAGCCCCTTGTAATGAGTGCTTTCTAGAGAACCAATTAGAACATCTCTAGAAGGCTTAAACTGTTGTTTTTCAAAAAAGAAATTTCTCAATGGAAACAAGACCTTCTGCTTTAGTAAAGCCTAAATTCAGACAAGACAGAACTGCTGAGTCTCAGACTGGAGAAAAGTTAAGAAATCTGAGCAAGTCCCTGCTAAAGCTCCAGACAAAACCGCTCAGCTGCCTGCAAAGTGTAAACATGCATTTGCAAACACATGTAAAAGAATCAACTCCATTCACACAGGGCTTAGACCACAATCACACTAAGACTTTGTCTTCCCATTTGTTCTGCTCAGGCAGTGAAACTAGATTGCCACTTGTGTATTTTTTAGCTCTTTCACATTGTCAATTTCAGCACTTGTGTAAAGGAACACCAGGCCAGGATCAGTTTTCATAGCCTCCCAGAGATTTGTCCTGTCTGTCTGTAGTTGCAAAGGCAAAACTGTTACATTTCTCATTTCTACCAATTTCACTATAGTGGCCTTTGGTAGGTAAATAGGCCTTTTTTGAGATTTATTTTCCAGGTACAGATAAAGACAGGCATATTCACACATGTGACCCCTTGTGCACATTGGCAAGTTAGTGCATTATTCTGATTCTATGCTGACATTTGTGATAAGTCAAATATTTGTAGCCTGCTAGATAATTAACTACACTAATGAACAGTGGACTACAGCATTCCAGGTTTTCCTGTTATTTTGAATTAGTTGTGGACACTTTTCCTGACATTATTTGATAAGGGAAAGCAAAATACAAATGTTGGTGCAGAATGGGCCAGGCAAGACCCCTCATAATTAATGGAATGTGGTGGAATGAAGCTATTTTCAAGGCAATAATTCTTGAATTATTTTTTGCAGTTGTTCAGAGAGTGAGATGAATAATGCTCTTTACTTCATGTATCCCTCTTTCCCTGGTTAGTTATCAGCAAACCAATTTTCAGAGAGTTTTTAAATCTCTTCAGGTTTAGAAGGAATTATACTAAATTCCTCACTTTTCTAGATGAAGACCCTAAGTGACATTAGACACAACATTTGCAAAGGTAGCATATATGTAGTTAGGTATGGCTACAAGAAATTGAAGTTCAGTTTCTACCTTCAGGAACACTAATTGCATCTACACCATTAGCTATATTGACCATGAAACCCATCCACCTGTCAGATGAATTTCAAGCTCTCACAGCAAATTTGTGTTCAGCTGGTGTAAGGTTAATAGGTATATAAACATTCAATACTTGTAAGGTTAATAGGTATACAGATGTTCTATAATATAGAGAGAAAAGTTAGGCTGGTAAATTACCACATTGGAAAGGATAATTAGATATAAAGTGAAAGGTGCTCACCGGTGTTGTAGGCTCGCAAAATAAACTCCACAAGGAGCGATCTCCAGGAATAGATCCTTCCTCAGTGGAAGTCAGCCTTTAATGGGGTCTAGGAGAGGTGGAGCCTGGCTCCACCCCTTCTGGGCACACAGGTGAATTGCCTTCACCTGTGCTCCCATGGCTGACTCAGTGCTTGCCTCAGGCAGTCAATCAGAGGTTCAGGCTGTGGTTCAATAGTTCCCATACACTCCAGCCCTTCATGGAGTGAACCAATGACTGAGTTATCTAAAGGGTGAGTCTTTCCTACTACAGAGATCTGACACATCGCAACGCTTATACAATTTCCCATTGCGATGTATGTTGTTACAGTTTAAGATGAGTGATGATTGGTAAAAGTTCGTGTTCTTTCTTGGGCCAGTGTTCAATGATGTTACTGAAGGCATGTAGTCGTAAGGTGCAGGTCCATCCTATGCTCCATTAGTCCCATGTAAATCATCACCGGGTGTCGCACATGGTCTGGCAGCAACACCGGAACATTTTGATGACATTCTGTTCCTTCCCATGGTCCTGGAGGCTCAAAGACTCACAGGGAGTAATACAGATGTTTCAAGGGTACCAGGAGGGGAAGGTCTGCCCTCCAGGGCAAGATACAGGCCGTATTTTTATCCTAGGTCAACACTTCAGCTTGTACTGGGGCATGCCCCGGCCACCAGTACCGTACCTTTTGGCCAGATGTATGTGGCTGCATAACTATATCAGGTACCAACAGGGGTGTCCTGATCTGCCACAGGGACACGATGGGGGTCCCCTTGGCAATAAAGATTGGAGTGTGGACCACAATATACATAGGCCATGTACCTATCACTGGAGGGACTACTGAGCCTCCCACCTCCAATAATCTCCCCCAAGGTGCAAGTAGGCCACACCATTTAGGTCCTACCTGCACCTTCCAAGGCCATTTTATTATATGGGTACCTGGATCTAGATTCTCAGGGGCAGAGAGCAGAAGATTATTTTCATTGCCAATCTGGGGTCTTACCTGATTATCAGTGCCCGTAATTTGGATCCTAAGCAGGGAGGCCCATGTTGTTTGTAGCATTTTCAGGGCACTGGGTCTGCCGTCTCGAGGTCTTTCATTCAGGGCCTGCAGGGTTTCATACAGTCTCTTTGTCCACCCCTGCAGGGACAGGGAGTCTGTCTTCAGGGCAGCCTTGAGAATACCATTATAACTTTCAATGAGGCCTGCCCCCGTTGGATTATATGGCAGGAGGAATTGCCATTCGATGTTATTTTCTTCTGACCAGAACTGAATAGTTGCACCAGTAAAATGGGTCCCTCGGTTGCTCTTGATGACTTGAGGAGTCCCGTAGGCAGACATCAGTTTAGTGAGTGCCTTGATGGTATATGCCTGGTTTGCTTTCGGTACTGGATAGGCCTGCAGTAGCCCACTTGCAGTATCAACACAGGTCAGGGCATATCTCGCCCCCTCAGACCAAGGGAGGGGCCCAATGTAATCGACTGTGTCCTCTAGCAAGATGGGCTGTTGTTTCGGGCAACAATCTCGGTCTCATCTTAGAGCAAGCGTCACAGTCTCGACATGCCTGGGCGATGACAGATAGCTGTACAGGCAGCCCCCATGCTTTAGGAGCTGCCCACATTGTCTTTTGTCCAGCATGCCATAGCTTCTGATGCAACCAACGGGCGATGTTCTCAGATGGTGAATTCTCAATCCATTGAACTCAGGCCAGCACATCAGCTTCATCATATCCCAGTGACTGTAGGGAATGATGACCAGAAATGTGGTAGACACATACAGTCCTGTGTTTAACTGTATTCCATATGTCTAACCACATATCTTTGTCCCAGATTGGTCAGGCGTGGATGGTCCATTCCTGGGCGGCCCACTGTGCAATCCAAGGAGTGAGCCCCCGGTACACAGCCCAACTATCTGTGCAGATGTTCAGAATGCCATCACTGGGTTCTTTGGTTATAACTATCCACATGGCTCGCAGTTCTGCCCATTGGCTGCTCTGACCATCCTCCTCGTCAAACCAGATTGTCTCACTGGAGGGATGGTATGCTATCGCTCTCCACTTGCTTGGGTTGCCCTTGCTGGACCCATCTGTATACCAGGCATCTTCAGGAATAGGATATTTTCCCTCCTGAACAGGACTCTTCTCTGGTGGAGCAACCAATGTTTCTTTTGGGGCATCACTATGATACATCACTGGACCTAGGATCTTTTGAAGTTCTTCTTTTAGTGGTGATTATGACAGACTTCTCCTCTGGCTGAGATACGTGACCCATCGTGCCACCGTTTGCGCTTGGGCCACCCCCGTCTTAGGAAGGTGGGTCAAATCTTTTACCCACCCCTGAATCGGCAGACTGGTCTGTTTGAGTTATCGGCTCTACTGCCCGTAATGCAGAGTAGGCAGCCAATAATTGTTTTTCAATCATACTATATCTTTCTTCTGCTCCATGCCAGACCTGAGACCAGAATCCAATGGGGGTCTGAACAGAACTCTGGCATTGCCACAGGCCCCCAGCCAAAACCATCCTGAGTGACATGAACGTCCAATTTGGCTGGGAGGGTAAGATCAAATATACCCAATGCCTGGGCTTGTTTAACTGCCAGTTTTGCCTGTTGGAAAGCATCTTGTTCTGTTCTCCCCCAGTCCCATAGTTGCCCCTTTTTTCGTGAGTCTATATAACTCAGCAGCTGCGCTAAATGAGGTATAAAGGAGAACCAGTACCCCAGTATACTTAAAACCCCTGCAGCTTCTTTGGTGTTGTAGGGACTGGGAACACCTGAACCTTATCTATTACAGCACTGGATAGTACTTCGGTCCTTCCCGACCAAGCCACCCCCAGGAATTTTACAGACAGGCCCAGACCTTGCACCTTCTGAGGATTTATAGCCCATCCTCTTTCTTGCAGATAGGTGATTAACGAATCTGCTGCTTGTCCTACTGCCTCCAGTGAGTCAGATGTCAACAGGAGATCATCAATATAATGATATATGTTAACATCATCAGGTTTTCCCCAGTTAGCCAGGTCTCGTGCCACTAGGTTATGGCAATAAGTTGGCGAATGCACGTACCCCTGTTCCAGGACCTGATAGGTCCACTGCCTGCCTCCCCATGTAAATGCAAACTGATCTTGCGATTCTTTAGCAATTGGAATACTAAAGAATGCATTTGCCAGATCCAGGACACAATGGTAAATTTTTATTTCTCTACTTAATGTGTCCATTAGGGAGGCAACATTGGCTATTGGCCGCATGAATAGGTGGCGTGACCTTATTTAACTCTATAATCCACTGTCATTCTCCATGTTCCATCCGACTTCCACACTGTCCGTATGGAGAAATTATATGGGCTATGTGCAGGTCTTATAATACCTACTTTCTCTAATTCCTGCACGATTATTGATATTTCATCTTGCCCACCCAGGAGTCTATATTGTCTGATATTAGTAATCCAGCGTGGTTTTGGCAGGCAAATAGGTCCATGTTTCGCATGGCCTGTCAATATTGCCTGCACTGCCCAGATGCTAATACACCTTTGTCGAAGTCTGAACTCTCCCACAGTTGCCTGGAGAGCCAGACCCTGCAGAATATCTATACCCAGGATGTATTATTGGACTGGGGCAATAGATACCTTATACTCCCAGGGTGGGAGACGCCCAACCCCCATTTTCATCCAGGTCTGGGTGACTGGAATGGTCTGTCCCCCAAAACCTCCAATCATCACTCTGTCACCGTCAAATTTAGTTGGATCTCCATAAATTATTTATGTCTCCACTCCAACTAATGCCATAACTCTCTGGATATTCTTCTGGGACCAGTAAATTGTCAATTCCACACAGGGCCTCCGGTCCCATCTGGAGGCCCTAGGGGGACTAATATCCTTCATCACACTATAAACTGTGCTATGCTCAAATCTTTTGTTTCTGGTGGCTCAGGCATTGTAGCCTGAGACACCTGAGGGGGTTTCTTTTTTCTATTAGGGACTATGAAATCCTCAAAATTGCATGTTGCTGTTGGCATTCTGTCTATAACTCTTACCATTGGTTTTCTGGGATAATTTTGAAATTTCTGATTATCCTTCAGCTGTCTCCACAGCTGAAGGAGGACGTGGTTGGGCTGGCAACCAATTTTTGCAAATTGGACCCCAGCCCAGATAAGATCATTAAACATCTGCTTTCGTGAGACCCTTATGGGCCCCCAATCGAGGATTACGTATAACTAGTTTCTTGGCTTTAATTACTGGAAGGACATCTGCTGTTCAAATATTACGCCTGGCCCACAGGCACTCTGTCTCCCCCAAATCAGCCACTAATTGGGCAGCCTGCTGGACCACCGCCTCTGAGGCCACCAGGGGGTTTAATATAGAAACTAGAGTCCCATATAGATGGGAAGGGGCTTGTTGTAAGATTAAGTCTCTCATGCCAGCTGAAAAACTTACCATATCTGGACTTTCACACGAGTCCTTGTATATCACTTCTCTTATATCTAGCTCCCGAATGTAGTTTTGAAAGTCCTGCATGGAGGACCACAATCCTGTATTTAATGGTATGTCTGATTTACTTGGCCATACCATATGGCATGCTGCCATTAGCCAATCAATTATAGAGTGATTTTCATTAGTATATTGAACACCCGCATATAGTCTTTGTCTAAAGGCAGGGTGTATCATCATAGTGGCCAGTTTAGGTATTTCCAGTCCATTGACCATGACACTTTCTGCCTCTGAATCCCATCATCTTAACAACCAAGTTGGTACACTTTCCTTTGTCCTCTGCCTGAATCATTGTACCATATCTATCAATTCCGTTGGCCTAGCTGTCACATGTAGGTGAGTTTGGGCAGGGGGCCATTGATCAGGGGGCACCCCTGCCAGTTTATCTTATATTTTTATTTTGTTTTTTGAGTTATAATAGGATGGAGTTCTAGGGAATCCGTCACGAGTGGAGCTTCCGAATCTGATTTAGAATTTTTATTTCCCTGCTCCATCAACTTCATTTTTTTCAGAAATATGGTCATTATTTATCGAAATATTGCAGATCTGGCCTATTGGGAAATGCATGGATGGTTTTTTCCCCGTTAATATACTACGTTCTTGTTCTAGTTTCTCAATGCAGTCTTTTAATAGTTGGTTTTTGGTTTCTAAGGTGTCTGCTCTTATTTCAGTTTGATTTAAGACATTCAGCAGTGGCTGTACCACTGTAAAAGCAGCTAATTGTCATTCTTTGGTAACTAGTATATTTTTATCTAATCCTTGAAATTATTCTGCCATACGGAATGGAGAAGTATTCCCCATAAACTGCAGGGGACCCCATTTTTCAATGATAGTAGCCTATTCATAATAGAGAGATCCCAGAAATCCTGGGATCTGTTCTGGAATCATTTTGTGTAGGGGGGTAGTGTTCTCCCCCCAACCCATTTATAAATATTCCATAGAAAAGATATTATGTTGTAGTATATATTCAGCCTACCTGGCTCGCCAAATGTAAGGTTAATAGGTATATAGATGTTCCATAATATACAGAGAAGTTAGGCTGGTAAGATTACCATGTTGGAAAGGATAATTAAATACAAGTGAAAGAATATAAGTGAAAGGTACTCACCAGTGTCGTAGGCTCACAAAATAAACTCCACAAGGAGCAATCTCCAGGAAGGGATCCTTCTTCAGTGGCAGTCAGCCCTTAAATGGGGTCTAGGAGAGGTGGAGCCTGGCTCTACAGCTTCCAGTCACACAGGTGAATTGCCTTCACTTGTGCTCCCGTGGCTGACTCAGTGCTTGCCTCAGGTGGTCAATCAGATGTTCAGGCTGTGGTTCAACAGTTCCCAATGAATCAAAGTTGTTTCTCCTAATAAGCAGGATAAAGCTCTCCAGGACTGTTGCCAGATTTGTGAACCACTTCAATCTGTAAATTCTGAAGACTTCTGACAAACCTAAGAAAAATTCTTTCTTTATGATATGATTGATTATATTTATGCTGATTCCCGGCAAATGTGAGACTACCTACCTATTAAAGGCCATGTTATAAAATGGGATTTTGAGTCAAAAACTCCTCACTAAGATCTCTGCTAGGATAGTAACAACGAACCATGACTTTTTGTTGTCAGAAGCTTTATAGATGCCATGGTTTATGATTTTTTTATCGGTATTCCACATCATACCATCATGTAAACACTGGGAGTTAAAGAATTAATGCCCCACTTCTGTGGACAGCTGATTTTCTGGGTACCTGGTTCTCAGAAAAGAACTACATACTGCAGAGGACTTTGCGTCCAGAGGGGAAGATAAAACTCCTTGCAAATCACAAGATCTCTCTTGCTGCCTGGCAGTGTGTGGGTGTGCTCCCCAGCTGTTTCACCTTCAATTCAGAGTAAGGCCTTCAGTTTTGGACACTCTCTCATTTTATTTTATTTATTCACCTCAGTTCCAATTATATTGTATTATATTGTGTTATCATGCATTCCAATATCGTATTTAGTAAATTAACTTTCCTCCTCAGATTGTTGCTGCTGTTCTGTTTTTAGGCCCATTTCCTATCTCCCTACCCTTTCCCTTTTTTCCCCTTCCCCCTTTCTTGGGGTGTGGGTCCATGGGTTCCCTGCCCCATTAGTCACAGGCCTGTAAACCATCGACACCCCTCCCCCCCCTTTTTTTTTTCTCAGGTAGGTGGGCCTGTGGGCCTGTTGTCCCGATGTCATGGACACAGATCTAGAGATTTCTGTGACAACAGAAAACAAGATCTTGGAAGAAGATAAACTGTAAGTTCTACTTTGAGTGGGAAAAGTGAGTTCTGAAAGTTTGTCTGTAGATACAGACTTAGGAAAACAAATTTTGGAAGCACAGTGGATATTACTGTATAGATAGGCAAAGTATGTGTTAGGGATACAGGGGTGTGTGTGTGTGTGTATATATATATATATGCACTTATATGTATGTGTGTGTGTGTATGTAGGTTGCTCCAAAAGTAAGGCATCCTGTTTATTTCCATGGAAACTACAACAGATATGAAGAGCACAATAGCACTATTTGATAGAGCAAATTCTCGGCTACAAAGTGCAATTTTCCAACATAATCACCACTATTAGCTCTGCATTTTTACCGGTGATGAGCAAGAGCCTGCACGCCACACCTGTAAAAATCTGCACCTGCGAAGGTGGCACATTGTTGCTATTGCTGCTGCTGAAACACATCACCTGCCACTTCACTGTGCTGAAATCTACTGGTTGGTCTCCATATATGTTCAGCAAGTGCTGCTGAATGTCAATAGGTTCCATTTTTTTTACATGGAGAAATTCAACGACACCCCTTTTCTTCATACACACTTCCATGTCAGATGCCATTTTTGTCATACTGTCCCTGTGCTGCCATCACTCGCATGGTAACAAAATTCAATAGAATATTGTCAGGAAGGTTCAACCTCTACTGTCATACCACCAACATCCACCTCTGACATTGTGGATCAACATAATAAAATAGCAGACATTACTTACAGAGCAGCCCTATACATAGAGGAACTTGTTTTCATTGGGTTGGCTTCCAGGTCTGAGTACCTGTAAATGAAGAATGCTATCCCAATTTGTCTAGAGAACAGAATTTAAGGTCTGGAAATATAATCCCGAATGAGGTTCTGTACACACCTGCTGTTATGTACAAGGGATGTTAAAATAGCTTTTGGAAGGAAACTGCCCATGTGAACAGCTGTTACTGTTGTCAGAAAAACCACACCTGGAAACAAAGAACCTTGTTCAAGATTTGTGCATGTGGGGAGAAACCTGTATATTGGCTTTCCTTTTAGAAAAAGGATTCTGGATCTTGTCCGAAAACAGAACTTCACTGTAGCACAACTGATTTTCAAAACCGAAAAAGAGAGGGAAGTATTTCCAGTGGCAACTTTTACCATAGTGTGTAGATGCTGACTGTGCTGAAATCTTTGGTCAACGTTCTGGTTTTACAGTGATATGTTATGAAGCTCCATTTTGTAGGTCAGATCTTTAAAAATTAACTTGAAGGACAACAGGGAACAAAGGGAAGAAGAGAGAGCACTCTGAAGTAGAATTGTAGTGCTTGGCTTCCTCATTTGACCAATTATATTCTTGCTGAAATAACAAATCGCTGAAATAACAGGACTGGATCTTGGTCTTTTTCTGGTATCGCTCCTTTGATTTCAGTGAATGCCATTGTTTTATGCAGGTGTAAATGAGTGGAGGATCAGGCAGGAGGATTAAGATACCTGCACGTTTTTTCCCAATATCAAAATTATATGATTTTTATTATAGATAAATCTTGACATAGGTGCTATTTTTAAGCCTGAAACTGATATGAATGGGAGGCATTACATGAGCATAATTTAACCCTAGAATAGACAGGTATAAATACATTGCATGTGTAATAAAAGAGGGGAGTTATGACTCAAGAACTAAACAAAACCACTTTTTGATTTCAAGATAATTAGACTTAACTTTTCTTTATGGAGGAAAAGCAGAATAAAATTCTCACTCCAAGTGATATACTAATTAAGAAGATAAATATGTCTTTTGAGCTGTGTCTGTTCCAGTACTTTATAATGACAGTGTGTTTGTCTTGATTTGCAGCAAATAGTGACCTTTATTGGAAGTTTCTACACAGCGTAGAATATAGATAGGTCAGAGGTGTGAATCTCAAATTTGTAAAGGAAAACAATAGAGAATGCAAGAACATACTTTCTTAAATATTGGATTTTGACATTTTGAAGTTCCTTACTCACACATTTGCCTTTGGTAAATAAGTAGACTCTTCAGGAAAGATCCATGGTACAACTGGTCAAATTTTTGAAGGTGTTAAGGCTTTACTGTCTTGTGCATGATGATAATTTTCTCCATCTCTCTGAACTGAAGTGATAAAATTCTGTATCTTCCCCTTATGTGCTCCTGCCCAGAGAAGCTGTGGATGCCCCATCCCTGGAAGTGTTCAAGGCCAACTTGAATGGTGCTCTGGGCAAAGCGGTCTATTAAGTGGTAACCCTGCTCATGGCAGAGGGATTGGAACTAGGTGGCCCTTAACTTCCTTTCCAACATAAGCCGTTCTTTGATCACTATCTCCTTCTATCATATTACCTACATTCCAGGTGATTTCTAAAACAGTGACTGTTTTTTATTCAGAACACAGAAGTGATTTCTGATGCAGGGTTCAAGACTGTGAACTCTCCAATTTCCTTAGTCTCAGTAGAAATGTGTGGATTAGTAAACAGGAGAGCTAGCTGTACATTTGGCAAGAACTAGGGGGATGTCTGAAATGAGAGAGGATATAAAAGAGAAAAGGGACAGGTATGATAAAGAAAAGACTGGAGACAAATGATGAACTTCAATATAGCCAGAAAGTTAAAACCTAAAGGCAAAGTGTATAAGACCTTAAGTGGACAAGATTGGTTACAAGAGGGACTGAAGCTAACAACCCTTGCCAGAACTGGAAGAGAACCCAGTAGCCTTGGAAGCATACATCTCTACAGCTCATTGGCAAAAGGCATCCACTTTAGAAATATTAAACTATTACAGCTGTCTTCTACTCTGTGAGCATCATGAACTGAGATTAGATGTAGCTGACACACATAAGTGTCAGTAAAATGCTGTACGATTAAGTTTTCTTTTTATTCACTTGGCAATTTTAGGGCAGATGCAATATGTTTTACAAGGAAGTATATACATGTAGACTTTGCTTCCTTTTGCCAATCATTAGACTAAGGCTGCTGTCAAAGAAATGTGGGGTCTGAGATTCTGTACAACAGCAGAATCCTTCAGGGCACAGCCGCGTATCACTCACAACATTGGGCTACAGAGGATGGCTTCACATGCTGAATTTGTATTTGTAGGAGCTCTAAGTGCTCATGCCTACATTTGGAATCTCAGAAATGGATAATAGATACAGAACATGCTAATCTGGCTAAGAACTCTGAGTAATTGGGACCTTCCCACTGAGCAATATTTTTTGTTTTAGCATCTCTGAGTTTCTTGTCCCTGTCAATAAAGGAAGTTTTTGGGAGTAGCTGTGAAGCATTCAGGAGTGCCAGGAGCTGTCAAGCAAACAAGAAGTACAAAAAAAAGATGAATGAACACCCCTAAGTTTTGCTCACCTCTCCTCACTGTGTAACTTGGATAATTTTCAGTTGCTACTTCAAAGTAAATTATATGGGGAAACTAAGCCTTCTGTTTTCAGAGCAGACTTTGAGTGTGTCCTGAGGCCATGTGAGTGAGGAAAATGTTTGTGAATAAGCACAGACCTGCCCAAGCACTTAGAGGGAGAGCTCTTTAAAAGAAAAAATAAAAATAATTGGATCTTAAGATCACTCAGATCCCAAATTTATCACATTTCATACACACAAAGATGAATTACAGCTCTTCAGGCACTACCTCTTCTCTGACATTTTCTGTCTCTCACTTACAATCTTAATAGTGCTCTTCTAAGACATTCCTAAGGGAGGGATTTTATGTACACATCTACCCATAAACCAGATGTGTGTACTGTACCGACTAAACATAAAAAAAAAGACACACATTTCCATTAAAAAACACTGCTAGTAGATATATATTTCCATTCAACTATATATATGTGTATATATATATATTTCCAACACTGCTCAATTTCTTTCATATCTGGTATGCCTCGTTCAAGGAACGGTATTATTATTATTATTATTATTATTTTGTCTGAACTTTATAAAAACTCTGGAAGAAATGGTTTAAGTGATTTATTTATTTATTTAATTTATTTATTTAGTAACTCAGATTGCAGTCCACGTATATAACTGATCTTCACATAGATTTATTACAGTGTCTTGCAAAAATTGACCCCGTATTTTGCTTCTGGCTAGAAACTAAATTGCCTAAATTCATTATTTTCAACAAGTCTGGGAGAAAAGCAGACACTTGCATAGGGTGTTGCTGGAAAACTATCTCATGCTTGTCATAGTGTATGGTAACTAAAACACTGAAAAGTTTGCAAAGCAGATAATAGGTGTAGCCTATTTTTCAACTGTTTCTGTCCAATTGGAGAAAACAATAACAACAACCAAAAAAAATCTGTCTGCACTATCAAAATACCTGGAACACCCTGAGGTATGACTCTCCTATCTTCTGTGCTGCTACTGTTTTTGCTGTAGAGATAAAGATGTGGAGGATATGTAGACTATTGCATTTCCTCTGTTAGACTCTTGATGGTAATTTGCCATTCTGAACTTACATACTACTAGTTGGCTAGGGATAGAGCACGTACTCTAAATCCGCTCTGCTGATGCTTTTTGAATAGCAGAGGGCAAATTTTACCTGAATGCTGAGGAGATAGAGGGCAGCGCAGATTGTAAACTGCTACTAGGTTCATTGAAGGGTTAGGCCAGAGATATCTTAGAGATGATTATGTCTTTTTGCTCCTTTGTAGCAATATTTAAAATTGACTAAGCCAAAGACAGGTGAAGTTATGACTGTGAGGGCCCTCAAATCTCTCATTTCATGAAGTCAGCAGACTACATTTTGGTGGAAGAAAGATGCCTTCTGCACAGAGAGTGAGAAGGTGGTACAAGTAGCAAACCTCTCTCTCTTCCTCTCTTGGCAGACAGAATAGCATGGAGAGCTGAGAATACCTGAGGTATTCATCATAAGTCTGTTCTCAATTAAAGAGAGAGGCCAACATATAAATGTGAATATATACCAGAATAATCCCCATCTGTGTCTTGTGAGTGTGGTGCCTGAGCTGAAATGCTGAGGTTTATTACTGCACTGGAGAGGACATGACATGCCTGTATGGCAGCCAAACTACACATTAATCCACCAGAACATTGCCTGGTATATTCCAGATATGCATGGCAGTCATATTATCCTTGCATAAGATTATAGGATTATAGAATATCCCGAGATGGAAAGGACCATCAAGTTCAACTCCTGGCTCAACACAGGACCACTTAAAATTTAAACTCTTTGTCCGAGAGCATTGCCCAAATGCTTCTTGAACTACGTCAGCCTTTGTGTTGAGACTACTGCATCTGGGTGCCTGTTCCAGTACCTGACCATCCTCTTGATGAAGAACCTTTTCCTGAAATAAACCTGACCGTCCCCTGATGTCCATGTCGTCCCATCAGGTCCTGTCGATGTCATCAGAAAGAAGACATCAGCACCTGCTCCTCTGCTCCCCTGACAAAGCTGTAGGCTGCTATGAGGCCTCCTCTCAGTCTATTATTTTCCAGGCTGAACAAATCAAGGGACTTTATCTGCTCCTCATGCATTTTTCCTCTCCTGACTCTTCACCATCTTTGTAGCCATCCTTTGGGCACTTTCTAGTAGTTTTTTGTCCTTTTTGTACTGTGGTGCCCAAAACTGAACATGGTGCTGAAGGTGAGGCTGCACCACTGCAGCGTAGAGTGGGACAATCCACTTCCCTTGACCAGCTATCAATGTCATGCTTGATGCACTCCAGGATAAGGCTGGCCATCCTGGCTGCCTGGGGACACTCTTGATGCATGTTCAGCTTACTGTTGACTAAGACCCCCAGATCGCTTTCAGTGGGGCTGCTCTCCAGCATCTCATCTGCCAGTCTGTATGTATAGCCAGGGTTGTCTCTTCCCAGATGTGGAATCTGGTGCATGCTATTGTTAAACTTCAGCTGGTTAGTGATTGCCCAGCTCTCTAATTTGTCTAGATCTCTCTGCAAGGCCTCTCCACCCTCGATGTAGTCAATAGCTCCTCCTAGTTTAGTATCATCAGCAAACTTCCTCAAAACACCTTCTAGTCCTACATCCAAGTCATTTATGAGAACTAGCTCTAAAATGTAGTCCTGGGAAATCCCACTGGTGACTGGCTGGCAACTTGATGTAATCTCATTTATTCTAACCCTTTGGGCCCAGCCCATCAGCCAATTGTTCATTGCATTATATTTTTGTCTAGCTGTATGCTGGACATTTTGTCCAGAAAAATGTGAAATACTGTGAAAAACACTATTGAAAGCTTTGCTGAAGTCCAAAAAGATGACATCAAATAGATGTCAACTAGATAGGTGACCCTGTAATAAAAGGAGATTAAATCGGATAAACAAAACTTTCATCTTGTGAATCTACATTGGCCACGACCAATGACTACATTGTCTTTCATGTGTTTTTCAGTAACTTCCAGAATAATATTCATAATTTTTGTCAGGCACCAAATTGAGACTGACAGACCTGTAACTACCAGAGTTTTCTTTCTTTCCCCTATTAGTACTTAGAATATAGAGAAAGAGAATTAGTGAAGCTATCTTTTAACAAGATATAGATTTCACGGCTCTCTCTGCTGGATGCATTGAACTCTGTGTTAACTCTACTGATGGCCATTATTGGCAACAAAGTCCTGTATAAGCACAATAGCTAGGCAGCCAGATTGTCTTTTGTTAGCCTTTTAAAATCTGTTCCCAAACTGTCATGGTTTTATGATTTTTGGTTATCGGTATTCCACATCACAACATCATGTAGTGCACTGAGAGTTAAAGAGTTAATGCTCTAGGTTCGGGTACCTGTCCCAGAAGAGAAGAACTACTACTCTCCCCAGAGGACTGTTAACATTTCCGCTCAGTGGAAACAGATAAAGGCTTTGGTAGGTCACCTGATGTCTGGCTCGTCTGTTGTGGGTTCTCTCTCATCACAACATTAGAGTAAGGCCTTCAGTTTTCAGACACTCCCTCTCATTTTATTTGACTTATTAGCTTCAATTCTAATTATATTGTATTATATTGTATGTGTGTTATCTTGCATTCCGATACCTTATTTAGTAAATTAGTTTGTTTCTTCTCAGATCATTGCCACTGTTATTTTCTGGGGCCCATCTCTCTTTCCCTTTATTTTTTCCCTTATCCCTTTCCAGGGCGCAGATCTGCGAGTCCCTCTGTCCCACTAGTCACGGAACTGGGCCGAACCAGCCCATAAACCATTGACACCAAACATAATCATACACAGTGGACTCACTGTCAGTTTCTTTTCCTAATTTTTTCATTTCTTGGCTTATCAGTGCCTTAGTGTCAGTAGTTCTTTGCTGTGCCATGTAAAATCTGGTTTGGCAAAATCTGAATATGATAGTCTAAGGAAAATAAGAACATTTTTTAATAGAAATGTTGCATTTTAGATGAAATATGAGATAACTGATGATGTGTATGTTTGGGAGAAGGAAGAAGAAGAGGTAAATTTTTGACAAATTAATTCAGATTTTAGGAAAGGTATACACAGGAGCATGAAATCATGCATGAAATTACTTATGTAGTCTTAGCTTGAGGAAGTTATTATCAAAATAATTCCAAAACGAATAAATCAGTTTGTGGATAAGACTGGAATAACTTATAATAAAGGGAATTGAAACAACTGCATAATGTTTGTAACAGGCGATTCTTGCTGGGTAATCTTTCCTATGTCTGTTCTCCAGCAGAGAGCAGCATCTGATCAACTTTTCTTTTGCACATACCTCTTAACTTACAGAAATTGTAAAAATGATTATTGAATAGTTTCAAATTTTAGTTCATTCATCATAGCTTGGATTGCGCAGAAAGATTTGTAGATATTGGTTACGGTATTAAAGGTAATTTTAACACTCTAAGGAAAGATAGTGAAGGGTCTTGAAGGGTCTGGAATTTTCTGGCACTGTCATACAACCTGCCTGGGTAGCAGGATGAACAGATATACTTGCCAACTGGGCTGGTTGGGCCCAGTTCTGTGACTAGTGGGGACCCGCGGACCCATGCCCTGGGAAAGGGAAAAAGGCAAAAAAGGAAAAAGGGTAGAGAGATAGGCCCAAAAACAAAATAGCAGCAATGATCTGAGTAGAAACAAACTAATTTACTAAATAAGATATCGGAATGCAAGATAACACACTGTAATACAATATAATACAATATAGTTAGAATTGAAGCTAATCAAATAAAATGAGAGAGAGTGTCTGAAAACTGAAGGCTATACTCTAATGCTGAGATGAGACGTGTAATCGGCCGAGCAGAAGAGAAAACGGGGCATTTCCTAATATGTGAAAGTTTTATCTTTCTCTCTGAGCAGTAAAACAGTAACAGAACAGCGAACAATCCTCTGGGGGATGTTGTAGTTCTTCTCTTCCAGGTCAGGTACCCAGAACTGGAGTATTAACTCTTTAACTCTCAGTGCACTACATGATGTTATGATGTGGAATACTGATAACCAAAAATCATAAAACCATGACAATACTATATACTTTTCTTTTGTAGTTTTTCTTTTTTTTTTTTCCTGTCAATAATCATAATTCACAGCATCCATGTGTTTGACTGAAATTTGTTTTCTGATACTCATATCACAGAGTATTAGTTCTACTCAGTTTTGCTTCTACTGAGATTGTGAACTTGGGTGATATTTGCAACGTTCTCTAATTTCATCTATTTGTAAAAGCCAAGTCAGGAAGAAGAAACAAAATCATGCAACAGCTGAGACTAGAATTAATCAAAGCATGACTTCTTATTCTCTTGAGGATATCCAGAAAACTTTAATCTCCGAAGGAAGAACTTCTTCTTTAGTGTTTTTGAAAGCCATTTGTAAAGAGTTGTCAGAGGTCCTGGGCCTATGTAAATGTATTTTTGTTGTGTTTTCTTCTTAATCAAATGCAAAGGTACTTCCTAGAGGAGGCTATGTGTGTTGGCATGGACCTATTGTCTATCTTTTCCTTTTGCATTTTAGTCTAAAATCTTGCCGTTTCCAATTTTATCTCCTTCTGTGAGTGTCTTTAGAGATGCATGTTATGTGGTGTCATGTTTTGACTACAGGAGATACATTCTGAGAAATGTTGAATAATATTTCATTCTCTCAAATTAATTAAAAATTTAAATTAACTGGGTGGATAATAAACACCAAAAAAGTCAAACCACTTAAATTCCTTTTTCAAACTCAGTGCTTATCTCTCTATGTTTTCGTGTCATGACCAGTCTGCATGTTCTTTAGTCATGACAGTCTCTAGAGCAGAAAAAGTCTCCTAGTGCTTTTGATGAGATTTCATAGACTTGCATCCTGGGGGGATTCAAGGAGTACAAGTACTATAAGACTGTTTCCCTCAGTTTTATGCAGGTAGGAAGATAACAGACAAGGATGAGGTATGAACAGGGTGTCAGAGCATTCATACATACCAGTTATCACATCTGAGCTGACACAGTGGAGGAAGTATCATTGCAAGGGCAGGACAGCATCTCCATAAATCACTGGGAAAAGTAAAAACTCAGAAGGCATACAAGGTCTCATTTTGTGTTGTAGGGCATGTATTACCTCTGGTGCAGATAAGAAGATAAAGTTGAAAAGTTTGCAAAATATCAGGGAATTTGCCTTTTCCCAGAGTAGCATTAGATAGATAGAAAATCACCATGAGTTACCACACGTACTGGGATAAATGGAGGCTCCTCAGAGGCCAAGGGATGTAGGTTTGTGGTGAGCTATTGCTAGGAGTTTGGCAGTGGTGCTGCCATGCTGAGGCAGATGCTGTGTAGGTAGGTTGAAGCTCCATTTGGAAAGTGGAGATAGCCTGTGAAGATCCCAGCTAAGGTAACTGCAGTTACATTTGCAGGGGAAGAAGCAGACATGTATGAAGTCTAGGGCACATCAGGGGCTGAAAGACAAAACACGTAAGCAATAGCAGTGATATAAAATTCTGAAAGGATGGTAGCATGAGGAGTAGCTGTGAAGAGGAGAACAAGTTAGTTGCCATGGCATGGAAATTAGAGACAAGGGAGTTTGAGAGCAATCTCATTCAATACAGTGTTAAGAGCTAAACTGAACATGCATGTTTCTGTGAGTACATGTGAGACAAAACTGCAGGAAGGTGAGAAGGTGAATGGCAGTGTTACACTGGGATGTGCTGTAGATATCTGCATCCATGTTGTGTAGAGCTGCATTGAAGGGGGATCTGTAAAGAAAAGAGAGCCTGCAATGAATTTATACCTTCTGTTTATGTACAGGTGCTTTCTCTTAAGCAGGATACAAGGTGAAATAACTGCAGAGGCCATACCCTCTTCAACCTTGATTGTGGCACCTCATAGAGTTTTAGCTCTGTTGAACTATTGCCATCCTTTTCATGCTGATGAAGCCTGTAAGTCTTCTGCATGCTGGAATTTCCCTATACTCTATGTCTCTAATAAACTGCATCAAGGATGTATTGCAAGCTGCTCTTGCACCAGGATACTGAATGTTTCTTAAGAACCGTTTTCCTAACAGTTTTCCAGTGAAATGCAGGAACCTTCTCGTTATCTCACAATGCATCCTCTTCATCCATTTTTCTTTTAATGGTCAAGTTATAAGCAATTGTCTTTGTGTGTTGTTAAATCTCTCTAACATTAGTCTTTCTCCTAAAAGATAGAAGATTTCTTATTTTAGTCACGTAAGAAAAAATGGTTATTTCTGTGGAAATAAAACTTAACTATATTCTTCTTTTTTTCTAGTGTCTTGGGTTCATATCTGATTTTATAAAAGAATAAAACTGCGTAAGACTTTCCAAACCATTTTTGCAACACAATCTGAGTGTTACTTTTACAAATTCAGGCCTTAGTCTTCTGCCTTTGTACTGATAAGTGATATGGGTACAAAGTCTGTTCAGATGACCAGTATGCTTTCACAGCTGTCAGAGGCTGTCCTCTTCGTTAATATCCTGTGATCCTAGCAGTGACAGTGAGTAGCAGTAGAATTTTCTCCATCTTCAGAAATGATCACTGAAGTTTAACTCCTTCTCCTTAGCTCAGCATTACTGTACTCAGAACATGGTCAGTCAGTTATGCTTTCTTCGGTAACAAAATTAAGCCTCTTCCCCTGCTGTACAGTGAATTATGCCATCAAACACTCAATTTTTGCTCTTCTGAAAATCTCATGTGGTAAGATCATACAAGTGCCTATTTTAAAGGCAATAATTCCCAGAAATATGCGTTTCAAAAATTCACCATCTTGGTTCTAAGTCAATAGGCTGGAATTTATTTGATTTAGGTTTACTTCTAGGCAAGATTCTCACAAATATACCTGTGGATAGAGATACTTAAAAAAGAAAATATTAAAGACTATATACAGAAAGCAAGTTTAGGGTGGCCTTCAGCTGTCTAAACATCAGCATCTGATGTTATCCATGCTATACTTTGGTATTCTGTTTGTCTAGATCTACAGCACTGGAAGGGATAGGCTTCCATGAGTCCTGTGTCATATCTATCTAGCTCAAGTGAAGTTTTAGCTATCCTAAAATGTGTCTATAATAGTATCTGTCTCAGTTTCAGTGGTGACAGAATTGTTTTCTTTAGAGTGTCTGGTATGATCCTATGTTTTGATTCTAGGAGAAAAATGATGTTGATAACACACTGATGTTTACAGTTGCTGCTAAGCAGTGTTGTGCAGAGCCAAGGCCATTCTCAGCGAAGGGCCCAAGGGGTTTGAGTGGAGCAGATTTAGAATAGCTGACTTAAACTGGCCAAAGGCATGTTCCATACCATATGACATCACATGGAAGGAGTTTTGAAGGGCGTGGGAGTTCATCTCACTCTCTTCCACACGCTGGGGAGCTAGCTAGGCATTGGTCAGTGGACGATGAGCAGTTGCTTGTGCATCGCTTATTATACACATATATATATGTACATGTACATATATATGTCATAACTATTATCCTTTTCCTGTTCTCAGTAAATAGTCTTATCTCAATCCATGAGTTTTACTTATTTTTTTTCTATTCTCTCCCCCAGTCCTCTGGGAAGGGAGGGGAGTGAATGAATAACTGTGTGGTTCTTAACTACCCGCCAAGTTAAACCAAAACAGTATGAAATCCTTATGTGTTTATAATTGAATCACACCTTTTGAAATAAGAATATTGAGATATTGGTATTCTTCAGACAATTTTTGGTGTGATTTTCAATTATTCATCTTCCACAGCTTCTCTATGAATCTCCAGAGATTGAGTTTTAAACAGATAGTGGAAATGAATTGTTTACAGATTATCTAATAGCTAGAAGCTATATGCAAAACTTGTCTAAAATGTTTGGGATTAAGCTGGTTTATTTGAGGACTATTTTCCTAATAAAAAAGCTCTTATTTTAAACTAGTTACATTTGGTATAAGAAAATTATAATTTTACTGGAATATTACAGGCTTGTCTTTGGAAAATCAAAATAGATTCTTAGCATATGATCTTGAAAACTGTGGTCCATTTCTCTCATTTTCTCCAAAGAAAAGCAAAAATTTCAAGTCTGAACGTAGAGCAGCTGAGCACAAGTTTGGGAAAAAATAAAAAAGCTGAAGAACAAGAAGGTGAACTATATGGATTCATAGACAATAGAACTTGAAAGTGTAGTGTTTTCTTTCCCATTCCCTCTTTCCTCTCCTTTTTCCTCCCCTCTCTTCTCTTCCTGCACTGAAAAAGCAGAAATTATGACAATTTCAAGCCAGGCAGCAAGCAAGACACTAAACTCCTAAAATAGAATATTTTAGAATTCCTGCCCCATGAACAATGTCTGGATTTTTCTGTTTTGTTTTGTTTGTTGTAAATCAATATGAACTTGTTTTCCAGTCTCTTGACATTTTCCGTAGGATGTTGATTCTTATTCTCTAGACCAAGCCTAGTATAATCTTTCAAGGAATAATTTCCAATGGCAAATATATATGGGAAGTAAAATCATGACTACAAAACTGAATGTTGTTTCCGTGAGTTACTCAGTTACATGCCTCATGGAATTTACTTTCCTGCCTTTAGAAAAAAAGCTGAGGTTATCCATGCTGATTTCAGTGTGCACTGTCAGCCCTGCATATCCTCGCATCTGGGATTTTTCTAAAAAATAAAATTTGCAAAAAACAGATGAGATCCATTCCCCTACTACAATTCACTTACATTAGGAAGAAGGCTGGGAGGCATAAAAGGTACTGAAAAGCTCTCCATTGGGCTGCAGAAATCTTCCAGACCCTCTAGATGGCAGAGGTACTGTTTTGACATGCATCATCTCCCATGTCCCCACAGAGGACTAGCTAACACACTCAGACAATAATATTGTAAAATTTTGTAGATTACAGCCCAGTACAGTATCCTTGAAAAGTCTTAAATGCTCTTGCTAATCTGAGAGTCACACCACACAGAGGAGAACAAAACCAGAGTTATTTTAGTCCACTTGAGAGACTGTCAGAATACTCCTTTAGTGTCTCCAGGTGTAGTGCTCAGGATCAGGAAGGCTCTATGCTTAGAGGTTTATGTGCCTATATTTCATAATTATCACATATTTCTAACTGAACTGTAATAGTTGCTGGACTAACATAAGAAGTAGAGGGCCCTGTTAGTAACGTTTTATTCTCCTACTTACTGTAACCATTTTGGATCACATCCAGCACACATAAAGAATATGCCCGTGTCTTTATAATTCTGCAATACCATTTTAGCACTCTGGATTTTAGCCAGTGTTGTTAAAGTGTGTGGCACTAGTTTAATTTCAGCTGATTTGCAGGATATTTATTTTTGATAAATGGATCCTAATGGACATGCACATCTAAAATATGAATTTAATTTTCTACTGGAAAGTATATTTGGCTAAATTTTGTTGGTGTAACAGTTACCAGTATTGCTTTCAATTTTCAGCTTATTTTGGAAATGCCAGATGAAAGATATTTTAAAGAAACGGATGACAATGGAAAGAAATGTTTCCAGTAAGTCTGATGTTTTATGTCCATGTGGACATTCAGGCTATGATCAGGATGGAGTACTGTGATTTACCTCATTCCCATAATGCATTTCTTCGTTATAGTATTAGACATGTAGCCAAAGAGACTTACCTTCATAATTTCAAGATGCCATTATTCATTAATTAAAAGTAGAAATACTTATGGAGGTATCCCAAAAAGGTAGCTAAGTAGTGATGTGATTTTGAAGTTTATCTCCTGAAACCTCTTTTGTTCATGGACAGTTTAGAAGAAAAAAATCAGAAACTACTGCACCATCTTTACAGTCTTCATATTGACAGAAATATATTTTCCATTTGTCAATTTCACATCTTAAAGAGGTACAGATCTGATAATAGAATTGAACAACTGTAATATTTACGTCAGGATTAAAATTGGTAAATGTGCAGCAAACAGACATTATAAATTGTGTATTTCTTTGTATTTTCAAAGATGAACATACAAACACTGCTGGTAAATTTCTCCTAACTTGAGCTGAGTCTGCACCAGAGAGGTTCCTCTGGAGGTGTGAGAAATTAATCTACATAAGGATTGGGAAAGAGAGAGAAGGGAAGTTACAGAAGACTGTCTGAACATATGATGGCCATCCTTCTTACTATGAAGGCACCATATCTGCTCAAACTCTTAACTGTACTATGTATTGGAGCAGTTGGCAGCCATTCAGACATTGGTAAGCGAGTATCCTGCAATAAAGACTACAAATCCATCAGAATCTGTAAGACTTGTGCTTCCTTGTATAGTCAAATTCAGTCATTTGAATTTTAAAAAATGAATTTTTAGGGGAAATTTTTTCCTGATAACGCTGAAAATGTATCAACAAAACTCCTATGGGGACTGATAACAGCAAAGGTTAGAAATGAAGATTTACCTTCGCTGCAAAATCCAGCTCCTGGTCAGAGACTGAGGAGTGCATTACAGTTTCCAAAGGTGGGCATGTGAAGAGGGAGGCTATTGGATTTTGGGAGAGCTTCCTGTTTTGTTTTCTCTTAAGATACTACATCTGTTTTTTCTTCTTTTTTGTACAACCTGTAACACCAGAAGAACTCTTCTGCACAAAAATCAACTGCTGATTTTCTTAAAATTTTACTGGTGCTGTCCTGAAGTCATGCAAAGCTGTAGCTGTGCTCAAGGGACTGAGAATTTAATTAAATGTTGTGTAACATTTTGTGGAATGTGCTACAGATTTAGCTACGTGGTCACATGTTAATTATATGCACCTTATAGAAATAAACAAGGAAAACAGAGTGAAATATTGTGCAAATAGTATGTTATTTTTATATACAAATATTTAACATAGTGGGAGACTGAATCCTTAAAGTATTAATTTATCTATATTTCATATTTAGTGTGGAATTTTTTTCCAGCTCCTCTCCTCAGAAATCAGCCTCACCAGTCTACTCACATTTAGTTTGTTTTTTTGGGATTCTAAAATGGATGAGATTTCAATGAACCTTTCCAGACTTGCATTCATTTATTTGTTTATTTATTTGTGATGATGTTTTTCAGCCTTAACAAAAAAGGCAAAGCAGAAAAGGAAACAAAAGTAACTTATGTAAATAGTCTATTGCACTGTGAAGGATCCAAAGAATGGAGTGTAGATATGAAATTTTGAAGAACTGTCACAGTAATCCCTAGATGTCAAGAAATGATTCCTACATGTGTTTCAAGGGGCTGTGATTTTTAACCAACATTTGCCAAAAGTAGACACAGCAGAGCCGTGAATTACATTGTTTAGTTTTTGGCAGATGTGGATTTTACTATTCCTATCACCAGTCTTTGTTCAATATGATCTATGCTTCCACTAAGTGTATCTGTTCCTCTAGAAGCAATGTAGCAATCCAACCCAAAACAACCTAGTCCTGAAAACCCAAGATAGAAGGCATGTTCAAGTTGAACTTGTTTTTCTATTGTTGTGAACACATAGGGCAAGAAAACGTTGTACAGGAAATAAAGGAAGACATCTAAGAGTACTTCTCTAGCTTCCTGTTTGCCTACTAAAGAGTCACTGCATGTTTATGATCTTCACTTGATGACAAACAGCAACTTTTTAGTTGGAGTAAGAGCCTGGTACTACAGTGCCATCTCAGTGCTCACAGTGCTCAAAGCAGGACACAGTGCATGAGGAAAGTGATATCACCTCAACATATTTATTCTTTTCTTTGAGAAGCCAAATCTCCTTGAACATGTACTATTCTCTGCATAGTCCCCTTTGTTTGGCACTAGCCAATAGAATTTTTTCTATCAAGACATTGACAGTGTGGCAGAAGTTAGCTCTATCAGGCTAAATTATGGCAGACCAAAATCAAAACATGTTATCTGTACAAATTACTGCTCAGAGGAACTGTGTACCTTGTT
The DNA here is from genome assembly GCA_016647715.1 of Pavo muticus. Lineage (NCBI taxonomy): Eukaryota > Metazoa > Chordata > Aves > Galliformes > Phasianidae > Pavo > Pavo muticus. The sequence continues at coordinate 1,393,362 of JACDJE010000292.1, forward strand.
CCGTGGATTTTATCAATCTGGGTCCACAACATTCATAGGAATAAATGCCAGAGGTGTTGCATCTCTGACCATAAATGTAATACCTAACCAAACAGGATAAAAACAAACTTTGAAATAAAATCTTAATGAAAAATGGGACTAGTCTGATGATAGGCTATGATGCAAACCATGTTAATTTTATGCTATGAAGTTAAAGAAATTGTTTGTTTAACTTCCTGAGGCTAATAATTTCTACTTGTGTATAAAGAGACAGTTATGAGGGCTGCTCCAATGTAATGCCTGCAATTTTATTATATTGGCCTGCCACGTTGAAGGGAGATGTTGGTGGTATGGCAGTAGAGGTTGAACCTTCCTGCCAGTATTCCATTAAATTTTGTTGCTGTGAAACAGATGGCAGCCGAGGGGCAGTTTGACAGAATGGTGTCTGACATGGAAGTGCTTATGAAGCAAAGGGGTGCAATTGAATTCTTCCATGAAGAAAAAATGGCACCAATTGATTTTCATCAACTCTTGCTGAATGTTTTTGGAGATCAAACAGTACAAGTTAGCACACTCTCTGCATAGTCCCCTTTGTTTGGCACTAGCCAATAGAATTTTTTCTATCAAGACATTGACAGTGTGGCAGAAGTTAGCTGAGGTGGTGGGTAATGCATTTCAGCTGTGTTGTCAGTGATGTGAAAGACAAACCATGTTCAGGACAGCCACACACGGCTGTCACACCATCCAATGAAAGGTGTATCAATCAGCTCATCCATGCAAATTAGTGGATTACAACCAGGGGACTGTGTATGGAGCTGAATATCAGCTTCAATACACTGGAAATGACAGTGGCAACACTGGAATATTGCAGACTTTGCACCAAGTGGGTCCGACAGATGCTCAGATGGGAAAAGAAATAACACTGCATACAAGTTTGTCATGATTGAATGAACCAATTGGAGGATGAAAGTGACATTTTCCTGGATTGCATCATTACTGGTGACAAGAAGGGGTGTAATCACTACAAACTATAGTCAAACAGCAGATCATGGAGTGATTACTTGAATTCTCCATCAAAGAGACAGTTCAGGACACAGCCCTCAGTAGGTAAAATTATGCGCACTGTCTTTTGGGGTAGGAAAGAGGAAATCCCCCTATCTGGAGCCCCCAGATCAAGAAAGATGTTGAATTTTTGGACAAGGTCCAGAGGAGGGCTACAATTCCATGATTCTATGATTCTAGGATTTCCTGAAACCCAGACTAACAATCAACTCTGCCTAGTACATCTCAGTGCTGACCAAGCTGATTTGAACTTTCAGAGTCAGATCAGAGAAGAAGACAGCCTTCTCTTGCAACACGATAATGCCAGGCTCCATATCAGTCTGAAGACCATGGAGCACATGACCAATCTTTTCTGGGCTGTCCTACCCCACCCACTGCATAGTCCAGATTTGGTGTCTTCTGAGTTCCATGTGTTTGGGCCAATGGAAGATAGACTGTGTGGGCAACATTCTCCTAGTAACAATGACATCATAGCAGCAATGAAACAGTGGGTCACCTCTGCTGGTGCAGATTTTGATGAGTGTAGCATGCAAGGCAAGGTTCATCACTAGCAAAAATGCATAGCTGATGGTGGTGACTGTGTTGAAAAATAGTGTTTGCAGCTGTTATTTCACTCTATGTAGCTGCTGTAGTTTCCATCAAGGCATCAATCTTAGGGCAACTTATGTAGTATAGTTGTTCTGATTAGCTAGAGATGGTGGTCATGTCAGCTGACCATAAATTCATCAGAAAATTTCGAAGAGAGGACAAAAAAAACCATTTATGCTTCATTTTACCAAAAGATACTCTATATCTGCTTGGGTATCTAGCAGAAAAAAATGGGGTCTAGAAAAGATGTAGATACTTTAATGCAGAAAATGTATATGCACATCCATACACACATCCACACATTCATACTGTATGGTAACTGATAAGTCAGAGCCTGAATCACTGATTGGGCACCTGAGGAAAAGGCCCAGTCAGCCCTGGGAGCACAGGTGAAGGCAGTTGCCTTTCCACCATGCTGACCTTTTTTGTAACACATATAATAACATTTTGTGCATTATAATTGTTTCTTTTAGTTGCATCACTAAACTTTTTTAATTTTAAGAAGTTACCTTCCTGGATTTCTGTAAAAGCCAAAGGAAAAAAATGCAAAACAAAAAAGTGGTGATTAATACATTATTCCAGTTCTAATAATTAAATAATTCATGTGCCCAAAACTGGAAGGAAGTGGCTTGTCTTATTGTCATGGGGTTATCCCTAGGTATAAGTCCATCCATGACAGGGGGGCACAGGCCCTGGAGAAAAAAAAAAAAAAAGACAAAAGAACGAAGGAAAAAAAGGAAGGGGTATTAACAGTTTGCTGATTGATCAGGCTGGCCCCAGGCCGCACGCTCTGGGAGAGGGAGAAGGGCAGAGAGCTAGCAGATAGTTTCAACAAAGAGAAAACACAACAGCAGCGATCTGAGGAGGAACGGTAGTTTACTAAATTTAAACAAATCAAACAAAATGAGAGAGACAAGAGTACCCCAAGTACGAGTCAAATCACAATAGTGCGAGGGAAGCATGTGCCTTTCTCTGCGGCGAGCTGAGAAGGCAGAGCTGGGCCAGAGGGAGTCCTATCCAGAGCTCCATCTCCATTTCTCTTTGTGCCAAGTCCTCCGGGGATGCTGCCCCTCCCCTCCCATCAGGATACTCCAAATGCCCATAAGAGGCAGTAAATGGAACCAGAACATTAACTCTTTAACTCCCACTGGTTCACATGATGTTCTGATATGGAATACTAACAACAAAAAATCACAAAACCACAATGCTTATTCTCTTCTTTAGTAAAATTACTCTTTTGAGCTCTGTCAGATCAATTTTTTCTATTAGTCATCAGTGTGTTGTGAATAAGCATTGCTGCACTTTAGGGGAATTTTACACTAAAGGGCAGATGGAGATAATTTACCAGTAGATGTTTTTTTCTCAATTATGTCACCTGTGGAAAACTGCTCAGAATTCTGGAAAACCGAGAGCAACCCAATGGAGCAGGGGCAGGTGAGCTGGTCAGAATTTCATGAGAAATCACAGAAATATGCAATAAATGATTCTCACAGGGCTATCTTTTTTTTTTTTTTTTTTTTTTCCTCACAGAGCTATTCTATTTGCTAGGGAGAAAGTCCTCTTAAGGGGCTGTATTGGTTTCAGCTGGGACAGAATTGTTTTCTTTGGAGTATCTGGTATAATGCTGTATTTTGGTCTAGGAAGAAGACAAGGTTGATAATACACTGATGTTTATAGTTGCTGCTAAGCAGTGTATGGAGCCAAGGCCATTCTCAGCAAAGGGCCTAAAGAGCTGGGAGGGAACAATTAGGACAGCTGACTTAAATTGGCCAAAAGGATATTCCATATCAGATGACATCGTGTGGAAGGAATTTTGACGGAGTTGAGCTTTCTCTCTTCCATTGGTTGTGGAGTGGTAAACAATTGCTTGTGCATCACTTCTTATGTATAGTCATTGTGATTATCCTTTTCTCTATCTTAATAAATACTTCTATTTCAATCCGTAAGTTCTACTTATTTTCTTTTTTTTTCCAATTCTCTCTCCCATTCCAATGGGAAGAGGGGATTGAATGGGACTGTGTGGTGCTTAGCCATCTGCCAGGTTAAACCACAAGTCATTTTGGCACCCAACATGGTGTCTGAAAGGTTAAGATAACAGCAGATCTAATTGGACAGTGTATATGGGAACTGTTGAATCATGGTCTTAACCTCTGATTGACCACCTGAGGCAAGCACTGAGTCAGCCATGGCAGCACAGGTGAAGGCAATTCACTTGTGTGACCGGAAGGGGTGGAACCTGGCTCCACCTTTCCTAGACCCCATTTAAGGGCTGACTGCAACTAAGGAAGGATCTCTTCCTGGAGGTTGCTCCTTGTGGAGTTTCTGTGAGCCTGCAATACTGGTGAGTACCTTTCATTTATATCTGAGAATATATCATTTATATCTGAGAACAGAACAGGATGCTTTCTAACAGGCAAAACTGACAGTTAAACAAGCCCAGGCATTGAGTATATTTGATCTTACCCTCCCGGCCAAATTGAACATTTGTGTCACTCAAGATGGCTTTGGCTGAGGCCTGTGGCAATGCCAGAGTTCTGTTTGGGCACCCATTGGATTCTGGTCTCAGATCTGGCATGGAGCAGAAGAAAGATATAGTATGATTGAAAAACAGTTATTGGCTGCCTACTCTGCATTACGGGCAGTAGAGCCAATAACTCAAACAGCTGAAATCGTAGTTAAGACCAGTCTGCCGATTCAGGGGTGGGTAGAAGATTTGACCCACCTTCCTAAGACGGGGGTGGCCCAAGCGCAAATGGTGGCACAATGGGTCACCTATCTCAGCCAGAGGAGAAGTCTGTCATAATCACCACTAAAAGAAGAACTTCAAAAGATCCTAGGTCCAGTGATGTATCATAGTGATGCCCCAAAAGAAACATTGGTTGCTCCACCAGAGAAGAGTCCTGTTCAGGAGGGAAAATATCCTATTCCTGAAGATGCCTGGTATACAGATGGGTCCAGCAAGGGCAACCAAAGCAAGTGGAGAGCGATAGCATACCATCCCTCCAGTGAGACAATCTGGTTTGACGAGGAGGATGGTCAGAGCAGCCAATGGGCAGAACTGCGAGCCATGTGGATAGTTATAACCAAAGAACCAAGTGATGGCATTCTGAACATCTGCACAGATAGTTGGGCTGTGTACCGGGGGCTCACTCATTGGATTGCACAGTAGGCAGCCCAGGAATGGACAATCCACGCCAGACCAATCTGGGACAAAGATATGTGGTTAGACATATGGAATACAGTTAAACACAAAACAAAATGTGTATACCACATTTCTGGTCATCATTCCCTACAGTCACTGGGATATGATGAAGCAGAAATGCTGGCCTGAGTTCAATGGATTGAGAATTCACCATCTGAGAACATCGCCCATTGGTTACATCAGAAGCTATGGCATGCTGGACAAAAGACAATGTGGGCAGCTCCTAAAGCATGGGGGCTGCCTGTACAGCTATCTGGCATCGCCCAGGCATGTCGAGACTGTGACGCTTGCTCTAAGATGAGACCGAGATTGTTGCCCGAAACAACAGCCCATCTTGCTAGAGGACACAGTCGATTACATTGGGCCCCTCCCTTGGTCTGAGGGGGCGAGATATGCCCTGACCTGTGTCGATACTGCAAGTGGGCTACTGCAGGCCTATCCAGTACCGAAAGCAAACCAGGCATATACCATCAAGGCACTCACTAAACTGATGTCTGCCTACGGGACGCCTCAAGTCATCAAGAGCAACCGAGGGACCCATTTTACTGGTGCAACAATGCAGTACTGGCCAGAAGAAAATAACATCGAATGGCAATTCCGCCTGCCATATAATCCAACGGGGGCAGGCCTCATTGAATGTTATAATGGTATTCTCAAGGCTGCCCTGAAGACAGACTCCCGGTCCCTGCAGGGGTGGACAAAGAGACTGTATGAAACCCTGCAGGCCCTGAATGAAAGACCTCGAGACGGCAGACCCAGTGCCCTGAAAATGCTACAAACAACACGGGCCTCCCTGCTTAGGATCCAAATTACGGGCACTGATAATCAGGTAAGACCCCAGATTGGCAATGAAAATAATCTTCTGCTCTCTGCCCCTGAGAATCTAGATCCAGGTACCCATAAAATAAAATGGCCTTGGAAGGTGCAGGTAGGACCTAAATGGTGTGGCCTACTTGCACCTTGGGGGAGATTATTGGAGGTGGGAGGCTCGGTAGTCCCTCCAGTGATAGGTACATGGCCTATGTATATTGTGGTCCACACTCCAATCTTTATTGCCAAGGGGACCCCCATCGTGTCCCTGTGGCAGATCAGGACACCCCTGTTGGTACCTGATATAGTTATGCAGCCACATACATCTGGCCAAAAGGTACGGTACTGGTGGCCGGGGCATGCCCCAGTACAAGCTGAAGTGTTGACCTAGGATAAAAATACGGCCTGTATCTTGCCCTGGAGGGCAGACCTTCCCCTCCTGGTACCCTTGAAACATCTGTATTACTCCCTGTGAGTCTTTGAGCCTCCAGGACCATGGGAAGGAACAGAATGTCATCAAAATGTTCCGGTGTTGCTGCCAGACCATGTGCAACACCTGGTGATGATTTACATGGGTCTAATGGAGCATAGGTTGGACCTGCACCTCACAACTATATGCCTCCAGTAACATCATCGAGCACTGGCTCATGAAAGAACATGAACTTTCACCAATCATCACTCACCTTAAATTGTGTCAATATACATCGCGATGGGAAATTGTATAACTGTCGCGATGTGTCAGATCTCTGTAGTAGGAAAGACTCACCCTTTAGTTAACTCAATCATTGGTTCACGCTGTGAAGGGCTGGAGTATATGGGAACTCTTGAATCATGGCCTTAACCTCTGATTAACCACCTGAGGCAAGCACTGAGTCAGCCATGGCAGCACAGGTGAAGGCAATTCACCTGTGTGCCTGGAAGGGGTGGAGCCAGGCTCCACCTCTCCTAGACCCCATTTAAGGGCTGACTGCCACTGAGGAAGAATCTCTTCCTGGTGATCGCTCCTTGTGAAGTTTCTGTGAGCCTGCAATACTGGTGAGTACCTTTCATTTATATCCGATTATCATTTCCAACATGGTAATCTTACCAGCCTAACTTCTCTGTATACTATATAACATCTGTGTAATTATTAATCTTACTACAGTGTTAACACATGTGTTGTGGTTGTTTGATAACTGCTGGTCACAGTGTTAATTTTTGTCTGTTTATGGAGAACCTTGCTTGCTGCTTATTTTCTAAGCTGTGGTGTTTGTCATTCCTGGAGGTTGGATTAAGGTTTGTATTTTGCTACGCTGTGTGGCCTTGGCTTCAGTGTACGCTGTTGCACGATGTACTCTAATGCTATCAAGTTATAAAGGGGTAAAATCCACTTCTGTTTCTGGAGTGACAGGGGGATTCCAAGAGTTAACTGTTTTAGTGTCTGAAGTGAGCCTAACCAGAAATGAATGGCAGAAGCACCCCTTTGTGACAGGCCCTGAGGCTCTGTGCATCCTTGGTATAGGTTATCTCAGGATAGGGTACTTCAAGGACCCTAAGGGGTATTGGCAGGCTTTCAGTATAGCTGCCTTGGAGATGGAGGACATTAAGCAGCTGTCTACCTTGCCTGGTCTCTCAGTAGGCTCTTCTGTTGTGGGATTGCCAAGAGTAGAAGAACAGCAGGTGCCAATCACTACTACAACAGTGCATTGGCAGCCATATTGCACCAACCAGGACTCTGGAATTCCCACTCATCAGCTGATTTGCTGATGTGAGAGCCAAGGTGTAATCAGCAAGACTCTGTCACCCTTCAGTAGCCCCATATGGCCAGTAAGAAAATCCAATGGAGAGTAGAGGGTAACAGTGGACTATCACAGCCTGAATGCAGTCACAGTACCACTAAGTGCTGCTGTGCTAGGCATGCTAGAACTCCAGTACAAACTGGAGTCAAAGGTAGCCAAATGGTATGCCACAGTTGACGTCGCCAATGCATTTTTCTCAATACTTCTGGCAGCAGAATGCAGACAGCATTGCTTTTACTTTGAGGGGCATTCAGTACACTTGGAATCAACTGCCCCAGGGGAGGGAACACAAACCTACCATTTGTCATGAGCTGATCCAGACTGCATTGGAACAAAGGGAAGCTCCTGAACACCTGAAATGCATTCACAACATTGTTATGTAGGGCAACACAGCAGTTGTTTTTGAGAAAGGGGAGAAAATAATTCAAATCCTTCTAAAGGCTAGTTTTGCCATAAAGCAAAGTAAGGTCAAGGGACTTGCTCAGGAGATCCACTTCTTAGGAATAAAATGGCCAGATGGATGTTGACAGATCCCCATGGATGTGATCAATAAAATAATTGTTCTGTCTCTACCAACTAACAAAAAGTAAACACAAGCTTTCTTAGGTGTTGTGGGTGCCTAGAGTATGCATATTCCAGATTACACTCTGATTGTAAACCCTCTCTATCAAGTGACCTGAAAGAAGAGTAATTACACGTGGAGTTGGGCAACAACAAGCTTTTGTATAAATTAAACAGGAGGTAGTTCATGCAGTAGCCCTTGGGTCAGTCCAGGCAGGACAAAATGTAGAAAATGTGCTCCACACTGCAGGAGAGAATGGCTCCATTTGGAGAGCTTGCAGAAAGTCTCATATGAGACTTGAGGTTGACTTCTAGTGTTCCGGAGTCAAGGATACAGAGGATCTGAAGCCTGCTATACTCAAACTGAAAAAGAGAAAATGGTAGTACATGAAGGGGCTTGAGCTGCTTCAGAAGTGTTTTGGCACCCTGATTGCCTATGCTGGGCTGGATGTTCAAAGGCAGGGTCCCATCCACACATCATGCAACCAGTGCTACGTGGAGTAAGTGGATTGCACTGATCACACAGTGGGCTCAAATAGGAAACCACAGTCATTTAAGTATTTTAGAAGTGATCATGGATTGGCCTGAAGGCAAAGATTTTGGAATACTACAAGAAGAGGAGTTGACACATACTAAAGAGGCTCTGCTAAACTGCCAGAAAATGAGAGGAAGTATGTCTTGATCGTTGATGGACAGTTGGGAAATGCCATTTGGGAGTGGTTACAGCAATGGAAACAGAACAACTTGCAGAGCAGAGGCAAACTTGTCTGGGCCACTGCACTGTGAAAAGATATTGCTGCCTGGGTAGAGAACATGATTGTAATAGTACATCACAGATAGATGCTCATGTACCCAAGAGTCATGGCACTGAAGAATATAAAAACAACCAGTAAGTGGATCAGGTAGATTTGGACTAGCAACATAAGGGTGAATTATTTCTAGCTTGGTGGGCCTATGATACCTCAGGCCATCAAGGAAGAGGTGCAACCTATAGATGGGCTTGGAAGTTAGAGGTGGAATTGACTATGGATGCTATTGTATAGGGTGAATTATGAATGTGGAACATATGCCATAATTAAACAAGCCAAGCAGATGAAATCCCTTTTGTATGGAGAATGATGGCTGAAATATAAATATGGAGAGGCCTGGCAGGTGGATTATAATGCACACCCACAAACTCGCTGTGGCAAATGCCATGTGCTTATAATGGTCAATAGTGGAAGCAACCTCCGGCTGGAAACATCCTGCACCCCATGCTACTGCCCAAAATACTATCCTGGGTGACATGATACCCCAGAAAGAACTGAGTCAGAAAATGGGACTTATTTCTGGAACGATCTCATAACTGCCTGGGCCAAAGGGTGTGGCACTGAGTGAGTATATTGCATCCTCTATCATGCACCAGCTTCTGGGAAAAAAATTGAACAATACAGTGGACTGCTAAAGACTATATTGAGTGCAATGGGTGCTGGGACATTCTAGCACTGGGATATATGTGGCAGGAGAGTCATGGACTCCGTTGCTGTTGCAGAACGAAGACCTTTATCGTACGTGCTTACAACCTTTTATACCCGTACAACAACCCCTTGGTCACATGTACAAACCAGGTGCCTCATGCGTGTTTACATCTGGTGCAAGTAGCTACCAAGCTTGTTTACTTGTTTGCAAGGTCTTCTGTTCATAATGTCTGTCTTTGTCCCACATCTCCCCCCTCTTTTTTAGTTTGAATAACAAGCACTTGGTTGATCGCCTTATTAATATAAAGAATATATACCAACAAACATGCAAAAACCAAAAAACACAATAATCCACATCACCTTTAAGACCCATGGTCCCAAACCTTGATACCATCCATCAAACTAAACCCACGAGTTTTTGAACGTAGCTTTTGCCCCTCAAATCAAAAATTTTCTCAGGTCGTTGTTGCATTGCTTGACACTGAGAGATTGGCTGTAGTATCCACAGTCCAGTTACCTCCGTAGGTTCGGCTGGGAGGATACCCAGAAGGTTGTTATGGATCTGAAGAAGCAGCAGCAGATGCTGATGGTACAGTCAAGCAGGGCTTTATGACTCTGGCTGGAACTCATCGTGGTCGAGCACCTGTGGAAACACAAGCATAACCTCTTCCTGAAGTTATTAATGGAAACGGACCCTCCCATTGACCAGAACACAAGTTTTTAACCATTACAGGTGCTCTCCCTCGTACACTCGCTCTTTCATCATTCATTGAAGAAAATGTCAAGCTATTGGTAGTCCACTCTCATCCTGCCACTGGTTCAAAAGATTTAATACACGTGCTGCTTTGGGCACTTTCTCGGTTGGAGATACACCACCCATTCCCCTTTTTATTTTAGCAGCATGGTCTTCAGTGTGCTGTGAGTGCATTCGATAATAGCTGCGGGTGAGTGAAGATATTTAATGCACCAGGCATGTAGGAAATCTCTGACTTGTGTCAAGACATAACTCGGGCCATTTTCTGTTTTTATAGTTCTTGGAGACACCTCTTTTAAATATGCTTCTATCTGGTGACTATTCTAGTGACATACGTGGAGTCTGTAACAATATTAATAGGGTCAGGTCATTTGTGAAATACCTGCACCACCGCAGCTAACTCCACTATCTGTGGAGATCCCTCTACAATACGAAGATCAGACATCCACTGTATAGTTAATAATCTGCGCCCTGGCGGATGCACTGATATTGCTCCAGGGAAGCCTTCCATGGCCACCTGGAAAAACAGCAAATTTGAAACTACCGCTGTAACATATTTACAGATACTGGCAAAATAAGCACTGAAGGCTCCAACCTGCTCAGCAATGATAGTCTTTGCCATCCCCTGATGATGAGGGTGGTGGTCATTTCAACTCTCGTAGTGATAGCTTTTGAAAATTGATGAGGTAGAAAGATCCATTCCAACATCAGGAATGGGTCTTTCAATTTTGCATCCCATTGAAATAGGAGTGTGTATGGCTGAAAGTCCGGATTCATAATTAACAATTATAATTATAATTAACAAAGCTGGATCATATCGCTGAACCTGTCATTCTGACATTGCCGTGGCAACCTCCTTAATGGCAATTTGCACTTCCAGCATCAAAGTTCACCTTGAATTTAATGTCGTGTCCCCTTTTAATAATTGGAATAACAGATGTAATGTTTTGTTGATTATGCCCAATATGGGTCTGACCCAATTTATGGTTCCTAATAGTTTCTGTATATCATTCAGGGTGTGAACCTCTGTGCTTATTTTTAAGCATTGTTGGGGCTATGTTCTGATTCATAATTCGCCAACCCAAATAACTCCAGGGTGAACTCTCCTGAACTTTCCCGGGAGCCACTTCAAATCCCTGACTTCTGATGCATTCAAGAACTATGGTCATTGCATGTTGCATCTCTTCCCCTGACTGAGCTGCCACAAGAATGTCATCCATATAGTGATAAATAGTCGCGTGGGGCAACTTTTCCCTCGCAGGGGATAGAGACTTTGCTACAAACCACTGACATATAGTGGGACTATTTTTCATTCCCTGGGATAACACTGTCCAATGGTATTGTTTAGCCAGTGCAGACACATTAATGGAGGGAACTGAGAATGCAAATTTAGGCGCATCATGAGGATCCAGCACCAGTCTGTTGGTATCATTGTAAGGGATGGTACTCCAGACTGCAATGGTCCCGTTTCTTCCATGACAGCATTAATTTATTGTAAGTTTTGCAACAGACGCCATTTCCCATTCTTCTTCCTAATCACAAACAGTGGAGAGTTCCATGGGCTGGTAGTAGGAATTATGTGGCCAGCTGCTAACCATTTCTGAAGCAGCTCATGCAAGTGGTGCAGCTTTTCACTACTAAGGGCCACTGATCCACCCACGCAGGATCTGATGTCTTCCATATGAGTGGTAATGTACACTGTACTGTAGCGGCCCCTATAAATCTGTCCCCCAGTTTAGTCCCCACTGAGAGAGCCAGTCCTGTCCCCAAAGAGTCACGAACACAGGCTCTTCTGCCTTTGGAGCCAACTATTTGAGTCATGTGTGCACTTTGTACAGGGACAGTCTGGCCTCCTATACCCATTAGTACGGTACGAACCTGTGAGGTGGGCAAATGCGATGGCCAAGCACTTTGGGCAATTACTGTTACATCTGCCCCAGTGTCCATGATGCCAGACAACTCGAGTTTCTGCGATGGGCTCCCTGACTCTAGTGTGCAAGTCAGGGTTGGCTGAATGTGTGATACCTTTTGAGCCCACAGTATGTGTGGGGAACCTGTATAGTCAAACCCCTTGGCCCCCCTCTCTTTGTCAATGGCTGGAACCTGTTGCACACAAAAATATATCAGTTGTGCAATACGGGTGCCTGATGGCACCTGACAAGGAGGCATTGGCGTCCACACCATAATTTTAATCTCCTCTAAGAAATCTGCATTTATTACCCCAGTAATACAAGGAGACCTTGCATCGTAACAGAAGATTGCCCTATCAACAAAGCACTACAACCATATCCTGAAGGTGCCATGACCCATGTTGCTACTGCCTTCACCTGGTTAGAATCTAAAGTCACTGTCTCGGAGGTGGCCAGATTAACTCCAGCAGCCTTGTGAGTCCTTGCGTATAAACCTGCGGTGCCTGTGGCACTGGAGTCTATTATGGTGCTGGGGCTACTTGTCATCATGTGCCCCTGCCGCACGCTCCAGCCCCCGTTCCCCTGAAGAGGGAGCCCTTCCTTGCCTAATCTAGAGTGGCATTGATTTGCATAATGCCAACCCTTGTGGGATCGGGTGCCTACTCCCCATCCAGGCGGCTGCATGGCCCTTCTATTCGGGCAGTTTTGGCGGAAATGGCCTGGCTGACCACATGCAAAGCAATTCTGAAAATCTAATTTCATCGCTGCAAATGTTGCAGCCATCATGTTGCACTGATGTTGCATAGTGCCCACTTTATTACAAGCATCTATCATTTGAAAGAGGGTAGGTTTATTCAGAGGGAGAAGGACTTTCTGACAATCCTCATTAGCATTTTCTATAGTCATCTTTTGTAGCAGTATTTCCCATGCCTCCTCATTTTCCACCTGTTTGTTCAGACTATCTTTCAGTTTGTCAATGAACTGCATGAAAGGTTCACCCGGCCCCTGCTTTATGTTATTAAACGAACACTGGGACTTACACGCATCAGGGACTTTTTGAAAGGCACCTAGGTCTAAGTCTTTGGATTGGTCTAAAGCTGCAACATTTAATTGTACTTGAGCAGTTGTGGCAGAGTAATTACCTTCCCTGAGCAAGACTTCTATACCAATGACTTGTAAAGGATCCCCATTTGGTCTACCCAGATTCTCTGTTGCCTTTTGTTGTGCAGACTCTCTACAAAAGCCCAGCCACATCATGTATTGAGTACTTGTTAAAATCAATTGTGCCAAGGTCTTGCAATCATGAGGACAAAGAGTGTAACTTTTCATAACAGAACTCAATTACTGGCATAGAGGGAGTCCAGCCCAAATTCAAGAACCGCTTTCCTGAGCAATTTTATTAATTGAAAGCTTATACCCTCCCATCTCGGGTGCTTATTAGGTTCATAAAGGCGAAACCTGAATGCAATCTCTGAACCATGTCAAAATCCCCCCTCCTGCTCCACTTCTTTGAGGATCACTCGCCAAACAACATGTGGATGGGGGGATGCAAGTCTGGTTTCTTCCTTGAGCTCACTAGCCAGGGGTCTAAAGGGCCACTGTCCTTATCATAACTGTCGTTTACAGCAGTCCCCACCACAGGAGGAGCGGTGGGCTCTATTGGGACGGTGGATTCCACATTTTTTTTAGTGATTCAAATACCAATCTTCGGGGACCCAAGAGGTCTTTAGCCACAGAGTCAGAGCGCATAGCTGTGTCCCACAGCCTCACTCCCACTTTGTCCCACGTCTCTGTGTCATAGATCATAGTCCCATCTACTCCTACGTTACGAGAGACCCACAACAAAAGTTGCCTTAAGTTGAACCTGTTCCAGTGCCTCACTATCCTTACTGTAATTTTTTTTCCTTCTATCCAATCTAAATCTCCCCTCTTTTCTTTAGAAACCATTTCCTCTTGTCCTATCACAACTGATCCTGCTGAAGAGTCTTTCCCCTTCTTTCTTTTAGTTCCCCCTTCGGCGCTGAAACGCTGCTATCAGGTCTCCTCAGAGCCTTCTTTTCACCATGCTGAACAGTCCCAGCTCTCTCAGCCTGTTCTCATAGTGGACATGTTCCATCCCTTGGATTGCTTGTGTGGCCCTCCTCTGGATGCACTCCAACAGGTCCATGTCTTTCCTGTACTGAAGACAGTGGGAGTTCCTACAACCCAGGTACAAGATCTTGCACTTGAATTTGTTGAAACTCTTGAGGTTCACCTGGGCCCACTGCTTAAGCCTGTCTATATCTCTCCGGATGGCATCCTGTCCTTCAGGTATGTCAACTGCACCACTCCACCATTACATGGTCACTACAGCCCAGGCAACCTCCAATCCTGATGTCACCAATCAGTTCACTAGTGAAGTGAGCAACAGATCCAGCACTGAATCCCACCTAGTGGGGCTGTCTACTACTTGGCTCAGGAAGTTACCCTCAATACATTCCAGAAGCCTCCTGGTACGCCTTCAGCTCACTGGGCTATTTTTCCAGCAGATGTCAGGTTGTTTGAAGTCTCCCAGTAGGATGAAAGCCTGTGATAGCAATGCCTCCTGCAGCTGGAGGAAGAAGTCTTCATCAAAAGGCTCCTCTTGATCAGGTGGCCTGGAGTAGATACAAACCACAGAGCTCCCTTTGTTGCGCTGGTCTCTAACTCTCACTGATAGGATTTTCTCTTGCTTGTGTCCATTCTTTAGGGACAGCTCTTCACACTCTATCCCTTTCTTGATGTAGAGGAAAATGCCTCCCCCACTCCTTCCTCATCCGTCTTTCTGAACAGCTTGTAGGCAACAATAGCCACAGTCCAGTCAGAGGAATCATTCTACCAGGTTTCAGTGACAGCAACTGCATCATGGTTTTTCAGTAGCATGGTGGCTTCCAACTCCTCCTGTATGTTTCCCAAGCTGCGTATGTTGGTGTAAAGACACTTCAGCTAGACAGGGCTAGCTGATCTTGTCACCTTCTTGAAGGATAACTCCTTAATTCCTATGAAGTATTTACCTTTAGCCTCCCTGTTGCCTTCGTCATCGTGAGATTTCAAGCATGCAGAAATTTTAGGGCCCTTGCTAGGACCTTGTCCCTCTAACTTAGCTATACCACCCCACACCTTGTTATGGACAGGTTCCCTATTGCCCCCTACCCCCCCTTCAAACCTAGTTACACAATGTTACTCAGTCTATGATTTGAGTATTTTTGTTCATCAGTTTGCTTAGAGCTGGCAGCAAATTTTATCAAACTCTTGCTGCTTAGTTTGGCATTTGTATGCTGAATCCTCACTTTCTAGAAAGTAGATATTCCAATTATATTAGGAATTAAGAGTAAAGCTTTAATAAAAATATTTGGAAATAAATGAAACTATATGCTTTCCAGATCAACTTGTATATGTACTCAGACTTGGCTTGTTACATAAAACTGATAAATGGATCTCATTTGAAGGTCATGACTTCAATAGTTTTTGAATAATGTAAAATATAAATTTGAAAGCTGATAACAACACCAAATTCAATGTCATTCACTACTCAGTAATGGACTGTATGGGAATGTTGAGTTATGGCCTGAACCACTGATTGATCACCTGAGGCAAGGACTAGGTCAGCCGTGGGAGCACAGGTAAAGGCAATTTGCCTGTGTGACCGGAAGGGGTGGAACCTGGCTCCACCCTTCCTAGACCCCATTTAAGGGCTGACTACCACTAGAGAAGGATATCTTTCAGGAGATCTGTCCTTTGTGGAGCTTTTCATCATGAGCCTAAATCCTTGGATATGCGTGAGCTTCTGTTTGTTTCTTTGCTATCTCACTGCAATTCTCTTTCCAACTTTGTTGACTACATGGACTGAAAGAAATTTTCATAAATGTTGCAAAGGAAATTAAAATATGAAATCTAATGATTGACAAGTTGCAAGTGAACAGTTTGAGAAAGTATTCATTTTTATTTTAATATTATCAGTTATTATCTATAGGAGAATGTAAAACTAGGAAGTGCACATCAAACTAAATTGTAAAAAATTTGCCTATCTCTATTGGATCACATTTCTTGATATACCATCTGTTCATTTAAGAAGTGAATAAGGCAAATGAAGGCTGCATTTTTTTGTAATCATCAAATATAGGAAAATAGAGTTTTAAAATTAGTTAATAACACTGATCTTAGGAATTAAATTAAACCTTTATAAATAGGTTTTTAGAGATTTTTTAAGAGTAATTATTTTTAAAACTCTGCATGTCCGTTTTATACTTCTATTTCTAGCTTAAGACAACCTTCTGAGCCTCTTAAAGTTGGTAGGCATCCTCCTGTTCATTTTAAGATTTTTTTCTAGTGCTATTTGCGATGATTTTTTCTTCTCAGTAATATAACAAATAGCACTGCTTTCTGTGTTTCAGATGGACTCTATTAGTAGAAATATACTGCTTTCTGTTTTATATTCAGTATCCCTGTAAAGATAGCCTTGTGTGTTGAATTTGCTTTATTATTGTAGCTGGTAAGTGAATTAATTTCTGCCTGATTACTCCCAGGTTCACTTCTTGATGAGTAAGATAGTCTTCTTTATTTCAGACAAACCTCATACAAAGTGTTTTCTCCCAAATCTTTTACTGCATTTTTCAATTACCTGTATTTTAATAGTAGATCTCTGTAACTCTTAAAGCCATATATATTTTTCCTGGACTTAAGTTATCCAGGAATAATATGGAAGAAAAATACTTGGAGATAAGAAAATTTTTCAAGTTTTCCTGTAAAGTAACATCACTGCCCTAGATACTATTTAAACAAAGGGCTATGACAACACCTCTGCTAACTGACAGCTATTCAAAGAATATTCCCCTTCTGTTCTAATTCTACCTTCTCTCATTCATCCTTTCTGTATTTATATTTCTTTCATTTCTCATGCTGAGGTCTTCAATTGCTTCTCTGTTTGATTTCAGCCTCAGTTAATTTTCCACTGTTTTACACAATTAAACAATCAGAAACAGCTTTTCTCACTCATAAATGTAACATCAATTCCATTTATTTTTTATGAAAGCTTTTTTATACATATATATGCTTGCGTATATATATGCGTGCATGTACGCATGTATTCATGTGTGCGTATATTCATGAATTGTCTTTGTGATTATAAAAAGCAGACCCAAAGTATTCGATTTCTTTTAATTCTGCTTGTCTTCCACCCTGTAACATTTATGGCTTTAGAAAAGTAGTAGAAAGATAGCAGAGAATTTAACTTCGAGTAGTTTTTAAGTACCATATATTTTCCAAACAGTTTTTTTTTTTTTTTGCACAGGACTTGGCATGGAGAAGCATACTGCAGCTCAGCAGCGAACTTGCCTCGGCTGTTTGAGGGCTAGCTCTGTCACGGAGCAGCTGTCAGGCACCACTGTTTTCCGTGTGGCAGCAACTCTCTGATGCACAGGAGGCGGAGCCAGGTGCAGCGGTGGTCTTGCCCTCTGTGCTTAAAGCCTGCACCTGGGAAGCACAGCAAACAGGGCGCATCAGTAAAGCGAGGTGCGGCAGTTTGTGCAGGCAGTTCGCGCTGGGCAGGCGAGCAGGGCGCAATATCTCAGCCCACTAGTAGTCACCTATTGGCTGCCTCCTGATCAATGTACTCCAACATGGTCTTCACTAGGCAGAGAAGTCTAGTGAGAAAGACGGTGACGACTCAGACTGAGTCCCTGCCTAAGGATGTGGCAGTTCAAGTGTCTGGGTGCAGTGAGTGCCTGAGTCTGTTGCTGCCAGTGAAGGGGGGCAGGGACTCCAGCTGCGCAAGGTGCGAGCAGGTGGATGACTTGCTCAGTATGGTGGTGGAACTCAACGAGGAGGTTGAGAGGTTACGAACTATCAGAGAGTGTGAGCGGGAGATAGACTGGTGGAGTAACTCCCTGAGAGAGAGAGAGAGAGACACCGGGATGATACCCACCAGATGGTGGTGGATCCACTGCCCTGCTGTTGCCGAAAAGAGAGAGGCAATTTGAGAGAAGAGGAAGAGTGGAAGCAGGTAATTGCTTGGTGACATAGGAAACCCTCATTCCGACCATGCTCAGTTCCCCTGATGCCTCTGCAAAATAGGTTTGAGGCCCTGGAACTTGAGGGTGAGGTGAGTGAGGGTGTGGAGGGAGGTCCACCTGCAAGGTTGTCTCGGGTGAAGCAGTCGACCCCACGCATCAAGACTGCCTTCACCTGGAAGGAAAGAAGGGTGGTTGTCATAAGCGATTCCCTTCTGAGTGGGACGGAGGGCCCTATATGTCAGCCTGACCCCACCCGTAGGGAAGTGTGCTGCCTCCCCAGGGCACGGGTCAGGGATATCTCTAGAAAGCTTCCTGGTCTTATTTGCCTATTTGATTACTATCCCTTATTGGTAGTTCAGGTCAGCAGTGATGTCGTCGCTGAGAAAAGCCTGAGGACTATCAAAAATGACTTCAAGGGACTGGGGAGGGTACTTGATGGAGCGGGCGTGCAGGTGATTTTCTCTTCTGTCCCTTCAGTGGCGGGGAAGGATACTGAGAGGATCAAAAAAACCCACCTCATAAATAAATGGTTCAGAGGTTGGTGCAAACACAAGAATTCTGGTTTGTTTTTTTTTTTTTGACCATGGGGCAATTTACTTGGCGCCGGGTATGATGGCTGCAGATGGAACTCACCTGTCTGCAAGGGGTAAAAGGATCCTAGCCCAGGAACTGGTGGGACTCATTGAAAGGTCTTTAAACTAGGTATGAAGGGGGAGGGGGACAAAATGAGGGCCACTGGGGTTGAGTGGGTAGTTTAAGGCTCAAAACGGAGCTTGATGGGTGAAGAGGGTGGAGTTCAAAGGGATGGAGAGGGGCAGGGGGATGCTGCTTCCCTAAAGTGTCTGTACACTAATGCGCGCAGCATGGGAAATAAACAGGAAGAGTTGGAGATCTGCGTGCGGTCGCAAGGCCATGATCTCATTGCGATCACGGAGACGTGGTGGGACAGCTTGCATGACTGGAATGTTGTTATGGAGGGCTATGTGCTTTTTAGGAAAGATCAGCTGGCAAGGCAGGGTGGTGGAGTTGCTCTTTATGTGAGAGAGCAGCTAGAATGTACTGAACTCCATCTGGGGGAAAGTGAAGTAGCAGTGGAGAGCTTGTGGGTGAGAATCAAGGGGCAGGCTGGTATGGGTGACACTGCTGTGGGTGTGTACTACAGGCCCCCTGATCAGGAGGAGGAGGTTGATGAGGCCTTCCATAATGAACTGGAAGCAGCGTCACAATCCCAGGCGCTGGTGTTTGTGGGGGACTTCAGTTATCCAGCTATTTGCTGGATAAGCAACATGACCAGGCATGTGCAGTCCAGATGGTTCCTGCAATGTGTTGAAGACAACTTTCTGATGCAGGTGGTGGAGGAACCGACGAGGGGAGGAGTGTTGCTGGACCTTATTCTCACTAATAAGGAAGGGCTTGTTAAGGAAGTAAAGGTCGGGGGCAGCTTGGATTGTGTGTAGTGACCACGAGATGGTGGAGTTCGAGATCTTGAGTGGAAGAAGCAAAGCAAAAAGCAGGATTGCTACCCTGGACTTTAGGAGAGCCAACTTTGATCTCTTCCAGGACGTACTTGGAGCTACCCTGTGGGCTAGGGTGTTAGAAGGTAAGAGGGCCTGTGAGAAGTGGTCAGCATTTAAACAGCTCTTCTTCCAAGCTCAGGATCAGTGTGTTCCTGTGAGCAAGAAATCGGGAAAGGGTGGCAGGAGGCCTGTGAGGATGAGCAAGGAGCTCATGCACAAACTCAAAGGGAAGAAGGAGGTCCATGAAATGTGGAAAAAGGGTCTGCCCACTTGGGAAGAATACAGAAATGTTGTCAGAGCCTGCAGGGCTGCAATGAGGAAGGCTAAAGCCCGCCTGGAATTGAACCTGGCAAAGGAGATAAAGGATAATAAAAAAGGCTTTTTTAAGTATGTTAACAGTAAAAGGAAGACTAGGGAGAATGTGGGTCCCCTGCTAAGTGAGGGGGGTGTTCTGGTAACGGGGGATGCTGAGAAGGCGGAGATACTGAACGCCTTCTTTGCTTCTGTCTTCAGTGAAAAAGCTCTCCCTCAGGAATCCCAGACCCTGGAGGTTAGTGAGAGGGTCTGGGGAATGGAAGACTTCCCTTTAGTCAGGGAAGAGGCGGTCCGAGAGCGCCTAGGCAACACCAATGTTCATAAATCCATGGGACCCGATGGGGTGCATCCACGGGTGCTGAGGGAGCTGGCAGAGGTGATTGCTGAACCGCTCTCTATCATCTTTGAGAGGTCTTGGAGAATGGGGGAGGTGCCTGAAGACTGGAGGATAGCCAATGTCACTCCGGTCTTCAAAAAGGGCAAGAAGGAAGATCCAGGTAATTACAGGCCAGTCAGCCTCACCTCTGTCCCTGGAAAGGTGATGGAACAGCTTGTGCTGGATGCCATCTCCAGACAATTGGAAGAAAAGGAGGTTATCAGGAGTAGCCAGCATGGGTTCACCAGGGGGAGGTCATGCTTGACCAACCTGGTAGCCTTCTATGATGTTGTCACTGGCTGGGTGGATGGGGGGAGAGCAGTGGATGTAGTCTACCTTGATTTCAGCAAGGCGTTTGATACTGTCTCCCACGACATCCTTATAACAAAGCTGAGGAAGTGTGGGATAGATGAGTGGACAGTGAGGTGGGTTGAGAACTGGCTGACTGGCAGAGCACAGAGGGTCGTCGTTGGCGGTGCAGAGTCTGGTTGGAGACCTGTAACTAGCGGTGTTCCTCAGGGGTCGGTGCTGGGTCCGGTCTTGTTCAACATCTTCATCAATGACCTTGATGAGGGGATAGTGGCCACCCTCAGCAAGTTTGCTGATGATACGAAGTTGGGAGGATTGGCTGACACGCCTGAAGGCTGTGCTGCCATTCAGCGAGACCTGGACAGGCTGGAGAGCTGGGCGGTAAGAAACCAGATGAGGTTTAACAAAAGCAAGTGTAGAGTCTTGCACCTAGGGAGGAATAATTGCATGCAGCGGTACAGGTTGGGGGATGACCTGCTGGAGAGGAGCTCTGCAGAGAGGGACCTGGGTGTCCTGGTGGGAGACAGGTTGGCCATGAGCCAGCAGTGTGCCCTCGTGGCCAAAAAGGCCAATGGCATTCTGGAGTGCATTAAAAGGAGTGTGGCCAGCAGGTTGAGGGAGGCGATCCTCCCCCTCCACTCTGCCCTGGTAAGGCCTCATCTGGAGTACTGTGTCCAGTTCCGGACTCCCCAGTACAAAAAAGACAGGGATGTCTTGGAAAGAGTCCAGCGGAGGGCCACAAGGATGGTGAAGGGCCTGGAGCATCTCCCCTATGAAGAAAGGCTAAGTGAACTGGGTCTGTTTAGCCTTGAGAAAAGAAGACTGAGAGGGGACCTGATCCAGGTCTATAAATATCTAAGGTGTGGGAGGCAAAGTGGTGAGGCCAGACTCTTTTCAGCAGTGTGTGGAGACAGGACAAGGGGAAACGGCCAGAAACTGGAGCATAGGAAGTTTCGCAAAAATGTGCGCAAGAACTTCTTTACGGTGAGGGTGATGGAGCACTGGAACAGGCTGCCCAGGGAGGTTGTGGAGTCTCCTTCTCCGGTGATATTCAAGACACGCCTGGATGCCTACCTGTGCAACCTGGTGTAGGGAACCTGCTTTGGCAGAGGGGTTGGACTCGATGATCTCTGGAGGTCCCTTCCAACCCCTATGGTTCTGTGATTCTATTCTATACTGATAGAGTATACTCCTCCAGGACTAGGGCACTGTTGTTTTTTTTTTTTTTGCATAGGAATGACAGCTTATTGTTTGCTGCAAGACAACATGAATGATGTTAAAAATGTTATTTCTCAGTTACAATTTAATCTGTTCAAATTTTCAATTATTCATAAGTGTTCTATCATTCTCTCAACTCCAACAGAAAAGCCCTTTTGTAAACTTCTTTCTGTCCTTCTGCAAAAGGATCATACTCCATCCTAGCAGCTTATGTTGCTGTACAGCAGACTGTAAGAAAGGAAAAGGACTGAGAACGAAGCTGGAGTGACACCTAGGAGAGACAGAAAATGAGTCACATAAGTCTGACTCTTCAGCTGTTTAAACCCCTTGCGCTATATGTTCCTAGTGAAAATGTATTTAAGTGATTACCATCTTGAGCCATATCCTGTAGAGCCGAGATCTACCCACTATCTCAATAAAAAAGTTCTAATAATCCATTCATGAATACATATTTTTCATGTCACTATTAGTTTTCATCTAATGATTTGATTGTAGTCTGTTAATCTGAGCGATAGTTTTTCAGTGTTCCTAACTCATTCTATTTCTCTCACAGAAAAATCAATGACATTAAACCAAATCTGTATTTACACACATGAAATGTGAAAAGCGTAAAGGAGAAACAGAAAAGACAGCAGAATCCAATGTGCGCATACTACAGAATATTTAAGGAGATGAAAAATTTGGTTTCCTCAATGGCAAAAACAGAAATTTGAACTTCACAGCATTTGGTTATAATGTAATAGTCACTGATTCTTTTCCTGTTTTTGATAATCTGATTCAATACACAGATTTTGAAGGGGTGATGTGTCTTGGAACAGCCCACATAGTCAGAAGAGGCAACTCATCAAATTTGAGGATCTGTCCATTATTTATTTTAAGCAGTATTCTGAATGTTGGGATTCTCTTCCTATCTACAATGGCTTATCAGCCCTGGACATTCAACCCCTCAAAACTACTGTCAAATGATAAGGAAAAAAAAAAACAACAAAAGTATACATCATTGTTTTCTCTGCTTTACTAATTATTTTCCTTGTTATTATTTAAGCAGATTCAACAAATGTGTCATTTTGAAAACTGAAATTTGTTTTTTTGTCTATTAGATTTTTCTAATTTTTTCATATGCGTGTTGTGCCTCAAATTAATGCTTCTAAGGCTAAAACATTGCCTCTAAATTGAGCTGCAAGAAATGCAAAGTATGAATAAAGCAGTTTGCTGTGTTTTCACATGCACACTATGCAAATAGTATGTAGACCCTGATGCCTGCTAGACCATTGCTAGATTCCTGATAAATTCCCAATACCACCAATAGTGTTAAGAGCTAATCTTGTGAGGGATTCATATTTCTTTGGAAAAGGGACTAAGAGCCAGAAACTGTGAATGCAACCTATGCCCTCAGAGTCAAGGCTGGAGTACTCTGAATTCTTTCACAGGAAAATAGCTCTGGCACTGAAATGTATTGCCATATGCATTTCTGTTTCAAAATTATGGCGTTGTAAGTAGTAATGGAAAGCAAGATTGCCAGTGTGGAGAAGAAAAGGGAAGAAAAAGAAGACCAGCTGAAAAAAATATAGCCAACAAAATTTTATATAGCATATGAAATCAGCAGAGACTTCAGAGGGTCTTCAAAAGAGCATAGGAAAGCAACAGAGGTATTTGTTTTGTTCTCCAAGCTTCTGAAATCACAAGGATTGATAAAGTAATTCTGATTAGATAAAAGGGCCACCTTGCAAAGGTGGTCAAGCACTGGAACAGGTTCCTAGAGTGGCTATGAAATCTCAATTATTTGAGCAATTCTAAATTTGACTGGACACAGACCTGGTTGATCTACTCTAATTTCAATGTTTATTCACGGTCTGATCAGCTGACTGGAAAACATGGCGTTCAGAGATATTTTCCAACCTGTTAGTTTGATTTTATACTAGCTTCTGATGGACTTTTTGTTATGAGTTAAATACAGGTGCATTAATGGAGAAAATCTTTAAAAGAATCCCTCTTCACCTTTGCTGTATCTGTTAATTTTCAGTTTTGGGAAAACAGTGACTAGCATTACCAGCAATCTGAAAGTATTTTTTCTTAGCAGAAAGAAAAACTATAAATCTAAGTAGGAACAGAATGGGAGTTTCCTTTTCCACAAATGATTTGAGTCCTCTTTAAATATGGTACATTTTGAAGCCAGTGAAACTGCATGTACGTGTTCTCCTTTCAATTCGCTACACCATACCCTACACCTGTTGGCCTCAATTACATAAAAGCTTTTACTGATCCTTAATTTGCTACTTGCTACTGAATCCAAGAAGCTCATGAAATACAGTGATTACTGGCAACTTCAGATCTCTTGACTGTGTGATCTTTCTAATTATGTTACTACAAGGGAGTGAAGTCTGGCAGAAGGCCTGTTTATAAAGGTATAATGAAGTAATTCCTTTAACATATATTTATTACTGTTATTATTATTGGCTTTTTTTCTATGGCGGATTTTTTTTTTCCAAAGGAAATATTTTATTTTCCTTTAGTTTTAGTCCTCCCTGCCTTGTCTTGATAATAAAGCAAGTAACTACAGGATTCGCTCCCCCTCAGATTTCAACATAAATTAGTCCAGCACACATTTATCTCCTCTTTTGCCCAATGCATAGTATTAGAAGCACATAATGATATGCAAGGGACAGGAATGGTAAGTGGTCACATTCAGTTGCAACATGATTCAGCTTCAAAGGAAATAGGAACTAGCATGCATACTGAGTGAGAACTAATAGCCATGATGGCAAGTCTTCTATCTTTGACAGAGATGTGGCAGATGTCTCTGAAAAAGACCTAATAGGCAGACGTAAAAAGGGCAAAGAGCTCTCCTTTCCTCTTCTTTCAACACTTACTGAAATCTTGATTTGTGCTATGTGGCACAATGTTTTTGTTGTTAGCAAATGGTTACAGATATGCCTATGAAAATTCAGTCTGAATCTGATTAAATTGTTTGCTTCATTGACATTTTGTTTCCCACTATACCTACATCTTCCATGATTTTTTTTATCATTTTGAAACTTCCTGCATTTAAATGCAATTTGATGCACATCATTATTCTGTTATAGACTATTGTGAACAGAAGCTTGCATTATAATTTCCTCACATCATACAAGCATTTGAAAAATAATAAGATATTTTGTATTTGCTCCTCTTCCCAGTTAAACATTTCCAGTCACTTCAGTTTGTCTTCAGGGCATGTCATTCTTTGGTCTTTTCTAACTTGTGATATGTTCTCATGTCTCATATGAGATAAAGAAACTTTGGAAAACGCTGCTTCACTGAGCTCTCTTTTCCAGATATGTCATTGCTTAACTGCAAGGAAGAACTCTCAGTAGAGCCAGTGTATGGGAACTGTTGAGTCATGGCCTGAACCACTGACTGATCACTTGGGGAAAGGACTGCATCAGCCCTGAAAGCACAGCTGAAGGCAATTCATCTGTGTGACTGGAAGGGGTGGAGCCTGGCTCCACCTCTCTTAGACCCCATTTAAGGGCTTACTGCCACTGTGGAAGGATCTCTTTCTAGAGAACCCTCCTTGGTGGAGCTTTCCCCTGCAAACCTGGAATCTTCTGATATGGGTAAGCAATCTTCTTCCCTCCCCTTATAGCACCTTTCTATTGTGCTAATCCTTCTATCATTACACCTCTGGTGAAGCACCTTTTCCCATCTGTATGGGAACTGTTGAATCACAGCCTGATTGATCACCCAAGCCAAGCACTGAGTCAGCTGTGGGAGCACAGGTGAAGGTAATTCACCTGTGTGACTGGAAGGGGTGGAGCCTAACTCCACCTCTCTCAGACCCCATTTAAGGGGTGACTGCCACTCATGAAGGATCTCTTTCTGGAGATCGCTACCTTTGGAGTTTTTCTGTGAGCCTAGGACACGGGTGAGCGTTTTTATTTATTTTTGATTATCCCTTTCCACCATGATGATCTTTCTACTTATATGGTCTGTAAATACCAGCCTAACCACACCACCCTGTATATTTGTTGATTGTACACCATTGTATTGATCTGTCCAATTGCTACAGCCAGCAATGAGATCAAATAATGGACAAAGCAGGCACATTCACAGGAAAGTCTCAGTGAGTGACAGACTAAACTAGATGTAAATGCAAAGAATATAGCCTTATGCAGATTTTTGTGAAGATTCAAATTTGTTATTTTAATGTTGTATTTTTAATTATTATTTGACCCATACTGCACAAATGCACTGGTAGTACTTAAATATCATGTTTATGTGTGTCATACTGTGTGGCTAGTTCTCAGCACTGTTAAAATTTGGAAAAAATGGAGCAGAGAAGAAACTAGAAGCAAAAAAGAGGAGGAGAAGAGGGCAGGACATGGAGAAAGAAAAAGAGCTAGGAAAAAAACATTCCCGTTTGAAAAAATTGTGTAAGTTAACGATAGACAGATTCTCACGTTGCCCACAAATTCTGAGGTTGTTTCCACTCTTTTTAATAGTAAAACCTTTTATCCAGAATCATACTGTTTACATTGTTATTTTTTTTTTTTTTAACACTGCCTGCCTTGAAGGCCATACTGTGGAACTGATTTCAATAATTTCAAAATATTAATCACCTTAATCTGTTTCTCAAAAGTGATAAAACCATCCATGGAAGGCCATCGCTGTTCCAGCTCCATCCAGATTTCGGCCTGGATAAAAGTTCATGTGGCATTGTTTCTGCACCTGTCATACTGTCTTCCTGAGTTACTATGTTATGTTTATAGGAGGTGTGTGTGAATGTTTGGTCTTCTCTGTCCCCTATTAACTAGTGTCGGGAGGACAACTAGCACAAGGACACCTTACTTCAAAAAAGAGTATGGTCTATATCAGGCATGTACAACCTGCAGCCCACAGGCTGCATATGGCCCAGTGCAGCTCACACTGTGGCTTGCCCCCTGCCCTTCATTGTCATGGCTCTGGCTAAGCCCTGCCAATGCAACCAGGGCTCAGCAATAATGAAACGTCAGTGTCTTGTTAATACTGTCTGGGCTAAAACCAGGAAATAGGTAGGGAACAGGGGCAGTGGTAACTCAAGGCAAATAACTGTGATGTATTTATGATTCTATCTTCAACTGACATATGCACACATTCAAATTAAATGTGTAGAGTTGCAATCAGATATTCAGCTCAAAGATTTGATCACGTCTCTTTACCAGACTTCTGTAGACCTATATAGCCAAGGAAAAAAATATCCACTGATTCACAGTCTTGCCTTATTCATGTAATTGCTTTCTGGCAGTATGTACATTTGTGGACAGTTGTTTTCAAGAAAGAAGCATAGGAAGAGTAAAATTTCATCAGAAATCTCTGATGAACATCTTGAGAACTCACTAAGAATTCTGACTATTTCTGTTGAACTAGGCTGATGCTTTTTTTTTAATATATAAAAACAAGGTCAAATATCCCACTAGTTTTATGGTGGTCTTACTCTTTTATTTGAATAAAAAAATAATAAAGTTTGAGTTTTGTTACTTACTTACATGAACTATATTGTATAGTTCATAAGGGCTGCTCTGAAAGTACTGCATGCTACTTTATTATGTTGGCTCACAATGTCAGAGGCAGATGTTGGTGGTATGGCAGTAGAGGTTGAACCTTCCTACCAACATTCATTACATTTTGTTGCCACACAACTGCTGGCAGCAGAGGGACAGTCTGACGTAAATAGTATTTGGCATGGAAGTGTGTGTGAAGCAAAGGAGTGTCACTAAATTCCTCCATGTGGAAAAAATGGCACCAATTGACATTCATTGATGCTTGCTGAAGATTTATGGAGACCAAACAGCAGATGTTGGTACAGTGAAATGGTGGGTAGTGTGTTTCAGCAGTGGTAATGGCAACAATGGGTTGTCTCCACTGGTGCAGACTTTTATGAGTGTGACATGCAGGCTCTTGTTCATCATTGGAGAAAATGCATAACTAATGGTGGCGACTATGTTGAAAAATAGTTTTTTGTAGCTGAGAATATGCTATATTAAATAGTGTTATTGTGCTCTTTATATCTGTTGTAGTCTCCATTGAAATAAATAGGAGGCATTACTTTTGGTGAAACAAACGTATGCTGCCCAAGACAATTCCTCTTCACTCAATGTCACCCAGGCAAGCCATGGACACTCATGGCCTAGAGCTTCTGCAAGGGTCAGTTAGGTCCCTTTGCTCTTCTGCCCTTTAGAACCATGCAAAAGCAATCATAGCCTAAAGCGTGAGCGTACAATCTTTTGGCTTGACTGTGTTACATTACTTGAAGAAGGATTGTTTTAGGCTGCGTATAAAACATGTAGGTAGCTCCAAAAGCAGTGCTTCCTATTTGTTTCCATAGAAACTACTGTAGATACAAAGAGCATAATAGCACTCTCATAACATTTCTCTCTGGTAAGATAGATCTTAATAAAAGTCTAGTAAAGAAACATGATCAAATCTTCAAGTGAATATCCGATTGCAACTTTATACATTGTATTTGAAAATTCATAAGTAATTTATTTATGCTAGCTGAAAATAGAATCACAAATATACCAAAAAATTGATGATTTTCTACATCAATCTTAAAACCTATTCTCAAATCCTTTTATCCCAACAGAAATCAAGGCTGCATATTTTTCACTGTTCACAGGACTGTGTTTAGCCAATATTTCAAAATGCATGGCAAAAAATTGCATAACTTGAGTTACCACTGCACTGTGTGCCCTACCGTGTGGGGGTTCAAGACAATAGAGGCTGAAAAACAAGTTTGACAGGGTGTGGAAGAGGATACTGAGAACAAAGGCTGTCTCCGGGAGACAAGAGCAGAAGTCAACTGGGGTGCGTAATCTCCATGTGGTGATGACCCTAACTGGAGAAGAAGCCCACGAATAGCAGCAGCTTGTGACTCTGATTGGATTAAGCACTTATGGATAAGCAGTTAGTGTCTAGACATGAAGAAAACTTAAGCGTTCTTTTGATGTGTTGGCGGGGTGGAATGCTACAGGAGGGAGTTTGGAGATGTATATAAGGGATGTTAAAACCTGAAATAAACTATTTGGATTGTTGATGTATCTGAGTCTGTACCTCAGGTGCTGTACTGCCTATGTCCAGGTTTCAGCCCAGGCAGAGCCAACCACACATTTGATCAATATGTTTGGTTGTTGCTGAGTAATGGATTCATGCATGTGGCTGGGCTGGGCCACTTGGCAGGGAAGGAAGAGCAGCCTCTGTGATTATGTTGGGCAGGAAGTGGGACACAATATGAGCTGCACAGGACCTCAGGCAGCCCATGGGCTGCACATGCCTGGTCTAAAGGATGCTCAATCAGGAAGAGACTGTTATATATCTCTCTGAAAGAGCTCCTAGGAAGGAAAAGGATTGAAAGTCTAGCTGTGCACAGAGTAAGAACAACACAATTCAAGAGCTGATAATAAAGGATATAAACTTTTAATAAGAAAGAACTTAGCGTTTTTTGTCAAAGCAGGTGTAAAAAGAAATTACAGCATTAGCAAATGTTTCTGAGGGGGGAAAAAAGAGCTTGGAAGAGAAAATATACACTGATCTTGGAGGATGGAATTAGCACTGGCAGAAAATTGTCCTGCAGATCTACTGTTACTGCTACCAATTATTTCTGAAATGCTGTAGAGTGTGTATTGAAAGACATGGAGGAAAAATAAAGCCTATTTTCCCAAAGAGAGAAAAATAAAACTTTGAAAAAGGAATTACGAATCCCTACGTACACAAATCCATAATCTGTGGCACCAAGTAGTTAAATAACATCATGCTAATTTTCTAGTCATCCCTTTCATTAAGGAGTTTAGGAAATCACCATTATATCAGGACGATAAATACTCCTTAAACCAAAACTACTTAGCCTGAGATATGGACCACAGGCTCAAAGCAGGACTTCAATTGATTGAGTCCCTTGAATCAAACATTTTTGTCTGTATTGCTGTATTGACAGTGAGTTGCTCTCAAAGTGTAAGCACTGCATAGAATGAGTGAAATCTGAAATAGATTTTATTGAGCTGGGCTGTATGCTCAGGTGCTGCTTTACCTTAACCCTCTGTACTGGGTAGGCCTTGGGCTGTGGCCAGACACCTACCCTATTGCTCTCTTATCTCTCCTCAACAGGACAAGGGGATGAAGTGAGATAAAAAAGCTTTTAAGTTGAGGTAATACAGGGAAATCCCCTGCCAATTAACAGTAATAGGCAGAACACACTAAACTTTGGGAAAATGAATTTTTTTATTGTCAGTTAAATTAGATCTGGATAACACTTCCTGATCCCCTTTTTTCCCAGGCTCAGTGTCCCTCCTGAGTTCTCTACCTCCACTCTCTCCTGAGTGACCTAAGAAAATGGAAATGAAGTTCAGAAGGTCAGTCCATATCAGTTTTGCTTTCCTCCTCACACTTTTCCCCTGCCACAGTGTGGGTCTTTCACAGGCTTCAGTCTCCTCTGATGTCTGTAGCACCTCTTCCCCTCCTTCTGCTTAGTTCTAGGTATCTGCAGGGCTATTTCTCAAATTTTTCCTTCTTATCCTTCTTTACCTGTGCAGCACACCTTTCTTAAAGTCATTTTTCCAGAGATGTCCCTAGCTTGGCCAATACGCTCAGCTGTGCCCTGTGGTGTGTTCATTGGAAGTGACTGGGACCAATTGGAGCTGGCTGTGTCTAGCACATAGCAATGCCTGGCCTCATCTCACAGAAGCCAACCCTACAGCCCTCTGGTACTAAAACCTTGCCACTTACACCCAGTACACACTCATGAAGCAAAATGTTGGAAGACATGATATATATACAAAATAAAAAGATTGGAGAGTTCATCAAGATTCAGGTGGGTTCTAACCTGCTGCCTCTCAGCTGCATATGCACTGGGGCAAGCTGCTGGAGGAGACAGGAAGGTCACATCAAGCCACATTGGTACTATATGAACTCTGGGAACAACTTATCTCCCAAGTGACTTTTCCTCGTAGAGTCTAGATGCATCTAATCCTCTCATGTCTAGGAGCAAAGATATAGAAGCAAGATATACACGAGATACACGAAATGACTGGCACATTAAGCCAGAAAAAGTAGCAACTACATTTAAGAAGTTAGGCCAAGAGGGTTTTCTTGTTTCCACTGATGAAGGATTATTTTCATATCAGCTTCCACTCAAACACTGAGGAAGAGGGTTACATAAGAAGATGTTACATTTTGATCATCCATAATCAGAAATACCTTTCTCTTCCTTTGCCTATATATCAGTTCTGTCTGTGTTCTTTCGTTAGGGACTGAAGAGATTTTCAGTGAATAGATCTCGTATATACAGAAGAAACTTGTTTCCAACTTTTCTTGTATTCATCTGCATAAGAGAAACAGACAAGAGTATTTGCTTGGCGTATAGTCTATTCTAATTTTGGGCCAAGTAATAGCAAAAGGCAATAATTGATTGTTAAGACTTCTGTTTGTCTTCTAAATCTTTTTATGTTCAGTATATCTACCTAAGGAACACCGTTATTTTGTCTTATTCTGGGCTGAGTCATTTGACATTAATTCATTAACTTCAAAGGGAACAGGAACAGGCCTCAGTTTTTTCTTTTTTTTGTTTGGGTTTTTTTGCTATTTTAAAAAACAGAAGTCATGAGAAACATCCATGTTTTTCTGCAAAACAAACCACATTTCTAAAATATTTTTTCAGCTTGTAGCCTCTTCGCTTTCCTTTCTCTAACAGCTACAAAACCCAGGGTAATTTTGGACTGTAGATTTTCAGTCACTGACTGACTTTTCACTGAAGCAGTAAAAGTTTCAATTCTGTATCACCAGCCAAGCTCAAATAACCCAAACCCCTTTTCTTGGCCTTGATCCCTTGTCCTTTCATCTACATTCAGTTTTCTCAGCTCACCTGTCCTTTGACTGTTGTCATGCCTCTCGGTTCTACCATTGGTGTTCCCTCTATGTTTTTTCTTCTTCTCTAGGGATCTCTTTTTCCTAGTGAATATTTTTGCCTTCTGTCTCCCTACCTTACTTTTTACCAAGCCTCTGGGTTTGTTTTCTCTCACACCTTGTATGCACAGCCAAACTTAACTTCTTACTACCAGCTTTTTTATTCTTTATGGATTTCCAAATGAGTTGTGAAATTAGTCACTTCAAAACTCTGCATTTCTCTTCATCATGAGCATATGTTAGTTAAATCTAATGCTCGAAAAGAAAACAATATTATGGATGAGAAATCTTATGCATCCTATGCTGCCTTTTAATGAACAAAACAATATTATGAAGTTCAGACTATAAATCACTGTTTTCTTTTTTTGTCAGTGCTGATACATGGCTGTGCAATAATTACTGCAGAGTAGTGTGCCTGTGGTAATAGGGCTTACTGAAGCATTCTGACCTCTGGCAAGAGCAGGAGAAACAGCAACACTGGCCATCACTTTTAGTAAATCTCCTGCTTCATAGCAAAGCTGAAGTGGGGAAACTCAGAATTAGAGACCTCATTTTAATTATACTAACAAGTAACAGCAACAAAGCTGTGACTGAGCATTACTTAAATGAAGCAACCTAGCTTTGAATTACATGTTGAAAAGTAAGAAAATTGGATGGAGATTTGGATCAGTATTACAGAAAATAATATGTATTCCTAAACGTATTGTTATAACACCTATATACCATTACCAAAATTGAGAAGAAATGCATGCTTCATCACAGTGCAGAATACAGTTAAAGATCTGTTGTCTTTACTGTCAATTACTTTTTTTTTTTTTTT